>PVIH01020146.1:0-33309 GCA_004025045.1 Sigmodon hispidus | reverse complement strand
GAGGGGGGAAAGAACTGGATTTGGCCAGAAGTGGAGACTGATCTAAGCATTACTGGGTCAGTGGGACCATGGGACTGTCTGCTCCCTGCCCAGGGAGGGGATGGGGAGTTGCAGAGGAAAAAAATGACCAGATGTGTTGGGAGGGGGAAGAGACCTTGAATAAGGATATACATGGATGAAAATAAAAAAAAAAAATTCAAAAAAAAAAGAAAAATGCAAATAGATCCAAACCTATCACCTTGCACAAAACTCAAATCCAAGTGGATCAAAGACCTCAACATAAAACCATCTGCACTGAACTTGATAGAAAAGAAAGTGGGAAATACCTTCCAACCCATTGGTACATGTGACCACTTTCTAAATATAATACCAGTAGCATAGACACTAAGAATGACAATCAATAAGTGGTATCTCTTGATCTCTAAAATATATTTCTTCTCTTTCAAATTGTTAGAGTCTTATAGTAAATTTCAGGGTTGCTTAAAATTTATTATCCTCTCGATTCAAACTTCTGAGTTTGTAGATTACAGACATATATCACTATACCTTTTCTATTTTACAATTTGTTTTAAGTTATGAATTTCTGAGAAAATGAGATTCAGAGACAAATGAGAATCAAAACTGCAGATTATTTCTGAACTCTTGAGAATATGGTATGCTAAGAACTACATTTCAGTGTTCAATTATTTTTTTCTCAAGTGTTTGACTATATTGTCTTTATTACTACTATCCACTATACTTGATAGTCACTTTATATTTCTGGCCTCCAATACAGATAAGTTATGAGAATTATGCATTAGCTCCATGATGTCTGAGAGTGCTCTGATAACAGAGTCATAAATATTCACATTGGGGACCTATTTTTTACTATCTACTCTCATGAAAATTGTGACATTAGAAGGAGAAACACTTACTTCATTGATACCAATCTAGAATAAGTAGAATCTAGGAGAATGAAGCCAATAAATGAGGCTGACTAATATCTCATGCAGTAGCCAGATTTATTCAGGGCATCAGACAAATTATACAATGAGGGTTAAAAACATAAATGAAGTGTATAATTGCAAGGACAAGGTACACATGGAAAAATCTAACAAATAACAATAATCAATTATGATGAACAATTTAAAGTAAACTCTCTTGCTTTTCCTACATCTGGTACTAATGCAAATATACATTTCAAGAAAAGTTTTGTGTTTTGAAGAAACGGAAGTTACAAGAGTCTTGTCTTGCTTTCTGAACTTTTCTCACAATCTCTAAGAATTCTGATCATATAACTCCATTTTTTAAACATGTTCTGACACTTCATCATTCCCTTGATACTCTACCTTAGTCCCTTTTGCCATTTAAGATGTGTTTTTACTTTTCTCTGTCCTTAGTGTTCATAATATTTAACTGTATTTTAAATTTATGACTTTGATCATAGTTTTGAAACAACATCCTATACATCATACACAGTATAGGGTAAAATTTTGCATGGAGTTTAAGGATAATTGTGTGTGTTTGTGTGAATGAGTGTTTGCATACATGTGTGACTATATGTATGAAGGCAAAAGTACAACTTCATGTGTCATATTTATAAATTCTACTTGTTGTTTGAATAAGGATCTCCAATTGGACTGCATATCACCATTTGGGCCACACTGATTGGTCAGTGACCCCAGAGATCCTCCTCTCTCTACCTTGGCACTCCTGGAATTATAAGTACATTGCAGGAAGACAACCACAATACTTTTTATATAAACATTTATATTAATTCTTTGAGAATTTTATACATACATACATTTTATTATTATTGAACAGAGATTCTTATGCTTATGCAGTAAGTATTTTACTGAGTGAGCTGTTCCTTCTTCATCAGGATAATTTGAAGTAAGAACATTAGGGATTTTAGTTACCTGAAATAAATAAAAGAATATGCAATCCACTAGGACCACTTATTATATGAAATGCTGTAAGGTCATGAGGGAAGAAAAATACATTCAACATTCTCAAGTGAAAAAAGCAGACACATGGAAACAAAATGAGAAATTTCATGTAGAGTATAAAATGGATGTACAACTAAGCCACTGAGAGAGCAGAGTTAACATAGGCACTTTTTAGTATTCTTCAGTACCCTTTGTACATCTGCCTCTGACCTTACTCCCTTGCTTCTTTCCTTCTTTCCCTTTCTTTGTTGTTTTTCTTCAAACTTTTATTGAGAATAGTATCATAACTATCAGACTTGAGGATACTCTAGCAGCTATAACATGATAAACATTATATCTTTGATAGATTCACCAGTATGGTATTTGAGTACGTATGGTGCACATGTACCAAAAACATACCATAAATAAAATTATATAACCCACTGACTGTAATTATTGAGAGAATCTATGGGGGACTTAAGAGAAGGAAGGGTAGATACAGTTTAAAGATAGTTTTCCACCGTCATAGCCTCATTACTTTTTTTCAGTCATGATTTTTGTACTTCTTCCACTTTTTCCCCCCTCTGATACTTTTTGTATTTTATCCTCTCTTTTCGGCAACAGCTGTGTGCATGCATTGTCTGTTCTAGTCATGTGTCTGCTTGGCTTGGTTTCACACAATCTTTTAACTCAAGTGCCTATTACTAAGTGCAGTTTAACTTTAGTGTTTCTCAGTAATGACCCATGAGAGGCTTTGAGTGCTTCTACTGGACTTTGAACAAAGCCTTTTGTACCATAGCATCTAGCCAAAGAAAGTTATTCAGTGAACAGATACCTTGTGTTTGCATATTTTTAGTCAATTATGTAGATTTATCTTCAATTCTATAGGGCCACAGCATATTAGCCCACTGTGGACATATACTCTCTTTTGTATCATGGAAAGTTTACTGTTCTAGAGAAGAAAATTAAAGAAAACTGCCAAGTTCCTTTTTCATTTATACAGGAAGATTTGATTTTGAAATATTAGCATATGACATTTACTTGAATTTTTCTGCTCATCCATCATGAATACTAAAAGAAAATTACTAGAACTCTGTTTTAAATTATTATTTTGTGATTATAATATAATTATTTCAGGGTTTACTTGGTACTAGAAGGTGCCATCCAACATTTCAAAGGAAGATGAGACCCACAGTCCTACTTAGCTATGAACTGAACACTCATTTTTTAAAATTTAAAACACATACTTTTAAAGCTTATTTTAGTAACAAGAGTTAAAAGTTTAGCATTTTATTTTAGTGTGAGGGGTTGGAGCTTTGATAATAAAATATTAGCATGATGAAATAAGTTTAATAAAAATAACATCTGTTCTGTGCTTTTCCAACCATAAGGACAATGTACCTACATTGGGGACTAGAGTCATTAAAGTGAAGAGTTCTGAGATGCTTGTGGAGATATCTGAGTGTCCTTACCACTGCTACTGGCCCCCTGATATTTGATGGCCAGTCATAAGGTAGAACCCACAGGTGCTCTCTGTACCATTTCAGTCTCATTCTGTGAATGGAAATGGGAGGAGAACTTTAGAGTCTAATTCCTTATCTTCTGCCATGGCAGAGTGGTTGTTCTTGAGAAAATGTGACTTCTCTAATTCAGGAAGACTGGACAACGCCATAATGGTCTTACATTGTTGTTTATCAGAAAGTGGAACAATGTTCTAGAAGATTCTTAAATTTTCTTTTATGCTGAGGGGTGTGAAAATGGCTGGGAAATGGTGAAAGGAGCTGAACCTATACCATAATAATGACCCAGTGATTCAGAATAATCTCTGAAATGACTGACAGAGACTAAGGGAAATTACATGCCTTGCTATGGCAAAAGAAGAGGAATCCAGTTAAGGATTCCTAAGTGGATGAGGGAATAGCCAATTAACATTAATATAGGTGCTGGAAAACTATGAAAAACCCACAAAATTTACATTAAACTATTTTGAATGCTTTTGCTCTAAAGCTCATGCATGTGTGCTAAGAATGTTTAAATCGGCTTTAAAACTCTGTCCCCATCCAAAAAGGAGCCAAAGGTGAACAGATCCACCCCCTGGGCCACAATCTGGAGAATTCCTCTCTGTAATCCGGTTCACACTGAAGGGTCTGATCTCGGAATCATCCCAGCAGAAGGCTATAGGCCCTGCCTGACTGGTCCCTGTCTCCAGAGAGAATTGCATCACCAGAAGAGGACAAGGGCTTTGAAACAACATCCCTTAGAATCACAGTTGCCTATCCAGAGCAAAGTCAAAGGTCAAACAGACCCATTGCTAAAAGCAGACAGGAGATGCACAAGCTGTCTAGCTACAACTGACTAGGAGCTGACTAATTGTGAACCACTGAAGCCATGGGCAGACACCAGTGCAAGAATGCATATAGCAATATAAAGAACAAGGCAACACCAGAAGAAACTGATGGTTTTACAACTACAAGACCTGAACAGAGCAATGAAGAGGAATTAGAAGGAAACAACAGCAAAAGCACCTTTATGAAGACTATTGAAGCCTTCAAAGAGGATATAAAAAATTCCCTTAAAGAAATAGAAGAAAATACAAACAAAAAATTGGAAGAGATTAACAAATCCTTGAAAGAAAACCAAGAAAAGAAAAACCAAAAAATGAACAAAACATTCCAGGAACTAAAGTCTGAAATAGAAGCATTTAAAAAGGCACAAAAGGAGGCAAAGGTAGAAATAGAAATCCTGAAAAATAGAACTGGAACTACAGACACAAGCATAACCAACAGAATCCAAGAGATAGAAAAGAGAATCTCTGGAGTAGAAGAAACAATAGCGAAAATAGATACATCAGTCAAAAGAAAACACTAAAACCAAAAAAGCTATAACACAAAATGTTCAGGAAATTAGGGATACCGTGAAAAGACCTAATTTGAGAATAATAGGAATAGAAGGAGAAGAATTCCAGCTCAAAGCACAGATAATGTATTCAATATCATAGAAGAAAACTTTCCCAACTTAAAGAAGGAGATGCCTATAGAGATACAAGAAGCTTACAGAACACTAAATAGATTTGACTCCTCCCCAATCTGCTCCCCACATAAAAATCAAGCCACAAAACATACAGAACACAGAAAAAAAAATTAAGAGCTGCAAAAGAAAAGGGCCAACTTAGCTATAAAGGCAGACCCATCAGAATAAAACCTGACTATGCAATAGAAACAATGAAAGCAATAAGGTCTTGGTCAGAAGTTATACAGACACTGAAAGAGCAAATCTGGCAACCTAGACTACTATACTCAGCAAAACTATCAATCACCATATATGGAGTAAACAAGATATTTCATGACAAAATCAGATTTAAACAATACCTAGCTGCAAATCCAGCCCTTCAGAAAGCATTAGAAGAAAAACTCCAAACTAAGGATCCCAGATACACCCATGAAACCACAATCAATAACCCCACTAAAGAAAAGTCCAGAGAAAGGAAATACGTACAACCAACCACCAAAAATAACAAGAAATATCAGTCAGTTGTCACTATCATCCCTTAATATCAAGGGAGTCAACTCACCTATAAAAAGACACACACTAACAAGATGGATACAAAAACAGAAGCCATCCTTCTGCCGCATACAAAAAACACACCTCAACCTTAAAGACAGACTGAGGCTCAGAGTAATTGGGAAAAGATTTTCCAAGCAAATTACCCTAAGAAACAAGCTGGGGTTGATATTCTATTATCAAACAAAGTAGACTTCAAACTAAAGTCAATTAAAAGAGACCAAGATGGACATTACTTATTCATCTCAAGAAAAAATGTTAAAGATGAGATTTAAATCCTGAATATTTATGCCCCTAATATAAGGGTATCTATCCATGTGAAAGAAACAGTACTAAAACTCAAATCCCACATCAGCTATCACATCATAATAGTGGGAGACCTTAATACCCCACGTTCATGCTTGGGTAGGAAAACCAGACAGAGACCTGACAGAGAAGTAAGTATTCTAACAAAGGTTTTGATGCAAATGGATTTAATAGATATTTTCAGAAGCTTCCACACAAACACAAAGGAATATACATATTTCTAAGAACCACATGAAACTTTCTCTAAAACTGAGCACATAATTGGTCATAAAGCAAATATCAATAGATAAAAAATGTGAAAATAGTCCCTCATATCATATCAGACCACCAGGGCCTAACAATTGAGTTCAACAACATCAAAAATTGCAGAAAGCCTACCAACTCATGGAAATTAGACATCACTCAATGAAACCACCTCTGGGTCAAGGAAGAAGTTAAGATAGAAATCAAAGACTTCTAGAATTCAACGAAAATGAATCCACAACATACTCAAACTTGTGGAAAACAATGAAGGCAGTCTTGAGAGTGAGTAGATGGTAGGAAATAATCAAATTTAGAGCTGAAAACAAAATAATTGAAACAAAAAGAACATTACAAAGTATCAGTAAATCAAAGAGTTTGTTCTTTGAGAAAGTCAAGAAGATAGATAGACCCTTTTCCAAACTAACCAAAAAGCAAAGAGTATCCAAATCAAGAGAATCAGAAATGAAAAGGAGGACATAACAACAGAACTCCAGGAAATCCAGAGAATTATCAGGTAATACTTTGAAAATCTATACTCCACAATAGAAAACCAAGAAGAAATGGAGAGATTTCTGGACAGTTACCATTTACCAAAGTTAAATAAAGATCAGATTAAATACTTTAACAGACCTATAACCCTAAAGGAAATTGATGTTGTCATTTAAAGACTCCCAAGAAAAAAGAGCCCAGGTCTAGATGTTTTCAGTGCAGAGTTCTACCAGGCATTCAAAGATGAGCTATTACCAATAATCATCAAACTGTTTCACACAGTAGAAATTGAAGTAATATGGCCAAATTCTTTTTATGAGGCCACAATTACCCTAATCCCCAAGTCAATCAAAGAGGCTTCAAGGAAGGAGAATTACAGACCAATTTTGCTCATGAATATTGATGCTAAAATTCTCAGCAAAATTCTGGCAAACTGGATACAACAACATATAAATATATCATCTACCATGATATGCATCTACCATGATAAGCTTCATCCTCAAAAAACATAAATGTCATCCATCATATAAACAAAATGAAGGAAAAAAACACATGATAAAATCTTTAGATGCTGAAAAAGCCTTTGACAAAATACAACACGTCATTATGATAAAAGTCCTGGAGAGATCAGAAACACAGGAAAAATATCTACTTATAATAAAGGTTATTTGCAAGAAGTCAACAGCCAATATTAAACTTAATGAAGAAAAACTCAAAGTAATTCCAGTAAAATCATGAACTAGAAAAGGTTGTCCTCTCTCCTCTTATCTATCCAATGTAGTTCTTGAAGTTTTAGCTAAAGCAATAAGAGAACGAAAGGAGATTAAGGGAATACAAATTAGAAAAGAAGTGAAACTATCTCTATTTGAAGAAAATATGATTGTATACATAAGTGACACACAAAATTCTACCAGGGAATTTCTACAGCTGATAAATACCTTCAACAATGTAGCAGGATACAAGATTAATTCAAATAAATTAATAGCCCTCCTAACCACTAAAGATAAAAGGGCTGAAAAAAGAATAAGGGAAACATCACCATTTATAATAGCCGCCAATAGCATTATATACTTTGGAAAAACTATAACCAAAGAAGTAACAGATTTATTTGAAGAAAATTTTAAATCACTGAAGAAAGAAATTGAATAGGATATTAGAAAATGGAAAGCTCTCCCATGTTCCTAGATAGATAGGATCAACATAGTAAAAATGGCAATTCTACCAAAAGCAATCTACAGATTCAATGCAATTCCCATCAAAATCCCAACACAATTTTTTACAGACCTTGAAAGAACAATGTTCACCTTCATTTGGAATAACAGGAAAGCCAGGATTGCCAAAACTATTTTATTCAACAAAAGAATCTCAGGAGGCCTCACCATTCCTGACTTCAAGTTATACTCTAGAGCTACAGTGTTAAATGGAGCCTGGTACTGACATAAAAACAGACTTGTGGATCAATGGAATCAAATTGAAGATCCCGACATAAACGCAAAAACCTATGAACACCTGATCTTTGGCAAAAAAGTGCTAAATATCCAGTGGAGAAAAGACAGTATCTTTAATAAATTGTGATGGCATAACCGCATGGTTGTGTATAGAAAAATGCAAATAGATTCAAACCTATCACCCTGAACAAAACTCAAATCCAAGTGGATCAAAGACTTCAACTTAAACCCTGCAACACTGAACCTGAGAGTAAAGAAAGTGGGAAATACCCTCCAATGCATTGGTACAGGTGACCATTTCCTAAATATAACACCAGTAGCACAGACACTAAGAACAACAATCAATAAGTGGTACCTCCTGAAACTAAGACTGTTCTGTAAAGCCAAGGACACAATCAGTAAGACAAAATGACAGCCTTCAAAATGGGAAAAGTTTTTAACCAGCCCTACAAGTGACAGAGGACTGATCTCTAAAATATATAGAGAACTCAAGAAACTGGGGCCCCAAAACTTGAATAACCCAATCACAAAATGTGGCTTTGAACTAAAAAGGAAATTCTTAGCAGAAGAATTAAAAGTGGCTGAAAGACACTTGAAGAGGTGCTCAACATCTTTAGCCATCAGAGAAATGCAAATCAAAACAACTTTGAGATATCACCTCACACCTTTCAGATTGGCTGAAATAAGAGACAGAGATGACAGCCTATGCTGGAGAGGTTGTGGCACAAGGGGAATATACTTCCGTTGTTGGTGGGAGTGTAAACTGGTTTAGCCACTCTGGAATGCAGTATGGCAGTTTCTCAGAAAACTGGAATCATTTTCCCCAAGGATCTAGCAATACTTCTATTGGTCAGATACACTAAAGATGCACATTCACACCCCAAAAGCATTAGCTCAACTATGTTAATAGCAGAATTATTCATAAGAGCAAGAACCTGGAAACAACCTAGAGGCCCTTCAACTGAGGAAAGGATTAACAAACTGTCATGCATCTACACAATGGAGTACTACTCAACAGTGAGAAAAAATGATACCCTAAAATTTACAGGCAAATGCATGGATTTGGAGAATATCCTTCTGAGCTAGGTCTCACAAACTCAGAAAGATTAACAGGGGATGTACTCACTCATTGGTGGACTTTAAATAAACAACAACAACAACAACAACAACAACAACAAAAAGCTTAGCATGTCCAAGCTGCAAACCACAACCACTGAACTGCTTGGGATCTGAAACACCTTGGAGCCCATTCCCTCCACAGAAACACATGACTCAGTCTTGATTTTGGGTGTGAGGAAAACAGATCTGGAGTGTATGAACTAAGCCACCTTGGGGTATTGAGACCTTTGCCCTTGCTGGGCAGGATTTGAACTGATGCAAGGAAGAGTGAGTGACTGGGAGGGGAAGGGAGCCTGAACAAGGAGATACATGGATAGAAAAGAAAAGAAAAGAAAAAGAAGAAAAAGAAAAAAAAAAAGAATAACAAAGATCTCTCATAGGACTGATCCAGGATTCCAAATGGAATGAAGTACAATTAAAATTTTAGTAAACTAAATATAATGATGGTAAATTATATCTAAAAGGCAGTTGGACTGTTTCACAGGGATAATTTTATTGACTGTTACTTAGTAAAAACGTATCAACTGTATCAACTTTAAAAACAATCAGTGATTGGACAAGTCTGTGTACGGTGGAATCATGCCAGGAATGGCAAAGGCTTTTTCAGAAACTGCCGAGAACCACAGGCCTTTGTGGACTGTGCAGGGTTTAGGATGTAACATTCCCAAGACTGAATGGTTATGCACTGCTGTTAGAATGCATATACATTACAGAAACAAGTGAGCTTCCATAGAAATTTGACTTTAATAAAGTATATTTTGATTAAAAGAAACAACAAAAAAGAATGTTTAAAACATCGTGACTGAAAGTGGGGTTCAACCATTATAGCATTTATGCAGAAGACTTAGCACAGGCACATGGAAGCTCCTTTAGTGCTGCTTCAGTCTCTGTGTGTCCCTGTTTAATTGATTCTGTGGGCTTTCCTATTAGATTGCCTCATCTAGCCTTGATATGAGGGTTTGTGCCTAGTTATATTATATTTTCTTATGCCATTCTTGGATGATATCCTACTTATTTGTAAAGGGAAATGAAGGAGCAATGGATCTGGAGAAAAGTAGAGCGATGGAATTGGGGTGAGTGTTTCGAGAGAATGCTGTGGTCAAGATGTAATGTATGAGAAAGAATAAATAAAAAAGTAAAGAAGTGGTTTTCAAAGTTGGTTAGTCTCTTAATAATCAGTTATTGGTATTTTTGTGAGGATGATTTTGCTTAAAAAACTGAGTTGAGAACATTTTTATTTTCTCTAGCTATTTTTTAAAACCATGAGATATGAGAATATCATGGTATCTGCCATGATATGATACAATAAAAAGTCCTACATAAGATACTCCTGCTCTGTCCTAAGAATTCTCAGCTTCTAGAATCATGAGTCAAGGCAATTTCTATTAACTATTAATATTTTTTTCCAGTTAACACCATATCAACACGGCTCTTTGTTAAAATATTTTTTTCTTAATTTTTATAGAACAAAGTCTCATTTTGTATCCAAAAGCTTCTCAGTTTCAGGAGGTCCCACTTAAAGTACTAAAGGGTCACAACATTAGGAAGGTTAAGACCTATTGCTCTTTGGTTTTATGCCATTCCAAATGTGTTTTTTTCCTCTGTCTCATTTCTTTGATCATAATCATTTAGCAGATTTGTAATAGACTTGGTCTTTAGAAAAAATAAAAAGAAGTGATATAATTTTTAAAAGAAGAATCAGAATTTTCTCAGTGAGATAGAACATACAACAAAGAAAATGCCTGGCAGACCTTAATGAGGGTAAAGACAGAGATGTGATACTCTTTGTTATTCTCTATGAAGTATACAAAGCTCATTAGAAATTAGACATCATCTACATTCCCATTCCTCTAGTGCCTTGAAAGGCATGTAGAGTCTTGTCCACAACTACCACTATAAGTGGTAAGTCAGTCAGTGTCTGTGTCTGTGTCTGTGTCTTTGGCTTTGCTTTTGTCCATCTCTGTTCTGTGTCTCACTCCTCCAAACTGCTTTCGTGAATTTGGTGTTATAGGGTAAGCAAAGTCTATTTTTGATTTCAGCATATGGTTTTGACATGCATAAAGCTTTTCTGATGTTACTGTGCAAGAACTTACTATCTCATACCTAGCCTGTCAGGTATAATATAGCTGTTTGTATATCAAAACCAAAACCAGAATAAGGAGAGATGACTAAGGAAGGAAGAAAGAGTATGTTGTTTAATGACCAAAGATTCCATCAGACTAAATTATAGACCTGTGACTCATAGGTAATGTGGAAATAAGCACAGAAGGCTCAGAGGTCAGGATACTAAAATAACTGTGTATAGTAACTTAAGAGGTGTAACAGGATTATTTAACATAAAAGACAATCCAGTGAAAAGACAAATGATTTGTCACCGTTACTTTGGGGCATGTGCAGAAAACTGACAATTAACTTGGCAATGAGGACAGCAACTAAGTATACAGGAATGAGATGATTGGTGTAAGGATCTTTTCCATCTTATCTTTTACAGTCATGGAAAGAAAAAAGATTTTCATTTCCTGACAGTTTTATCCTAAAGTATACTCACACTAACATTCTTCTTGTGTGTGTTTTTGATGAGTTATTTCAGACAGGTCATTCCATCCCAGACCTATAAGGGGTTCAGGGTGAGGATGACATTCGCAATGATAGGTATAACTTTCATCCTTTGAAATGGAAAAATTATTTTGTAATGTATCTGATTCTCTGTGATTGATTATCACTCAGCAGATTGACAGTTTGTATGATAATTATTTCAGCTATAAAGTCAGATTGAAAGAATTTTATGTATTCTATTACTATGTATACTACTTATAGTTATGAGTGTTAGATATTTGAAAATATATAATTTTCAGGATCTATTTATCAGGATAGCATTGGGCACACTAGCTGTTGCACAGTTGCTGAAGTTAAAGAGGTAGTGGAATTATGTTCTATTCCATTGTAAATAATTGTCCCACCTACTGGTTTAAAAGAAATGATGATTGGCCAAAGGCAGACAGGAAGTATGCATGGGGCTACCACACTAAGGAAACTCTGGGAACAGGCAGGGCAGAACAGAGATGGCAGAAAATCCCCAGCAAGATGAAATGAGAAGAAATTCCACAGATAGATGCAGAAGGAAAAAAGTTGAAATGCTGCTCTTAGAAAAATTACCAAGCCACATGACTGAACAGAATAAGAATCATGGGTCAAGTTAAAGAGTCAGCAAGTGATATGCTTGGGCACTAGGTTAATCATCATGAAGTGAATATAAGCTTTCGTGTATTTCTTTGGGCATAATCGGCAGTGGGTTTGAGAGCTGGTCCAACATCTGGTCTAAGCTAGGAAAGGCCTGGCCAGAAACTAATACAACAAATGGCAGCTCAATGTGGCTGATATACACCCACATGAAGCTGGCAAAAGATTAAAAAAAGGATATAGAGCACAGAATCAGAGCTAAAAGCAGTTTCCAAGTTGTATTTTTGATGGAGTCATGATATAGAGATGCAATGATATTCAGGCTAGAATTACAAAATGGCTGTTCAAACTGCACAAAGGCTGGTTCCAATGTCTTACAGAAGACTTCCTATGGGTCAGCTCTGTTTGCTGCAGTCAAGCAGAAGCATGACTTTATTTTTCTTTATTTTACATCATGTGTCCTATTAAACTCAGTTATCAGTCCTCTCGGTTTCATACCCACTCTTATGATCTCCCAATTTACAAAAAAGCCCATTCATGCTGCTCATTTAGTTACTAGAACATAATTAAACTCACTGTGGCCAGACCTTTAAACAAAATAATATTTGTTCCCATATAACATGTAAGTTGATAATTATAACATATTGGTAGCTGGAAGTTTTTCTGTGTCCCACAGTCATTTGGTCCCTAATAAACACAAAGAGGCTTATATTAATTATAAGCTGTTTGGTCTATGTTTCAGGTTTCTTGATAGCTAGCACTTACATCTTAAATTAACCCATTTCTGTTAATCTTTGTATTACCACATGGCTTGTGGCTTACCAGCACAGGCGTGTCTTGTTTCTTGAGCAGCTTTCAGTGTCTCCCAGACTCTGCCCTTATTCTCCTGTCTCTCTGCTTAGATTTTCCACCTCTCTGTAAGTTTTCTTGCGATAGGCCAAAACAGCTTATTAACTAATAGTATCAATACATATTCACAGTGCACAGAAAGACCACCCCACAGAACATTAACTAATGGTAACAATATATATTCACAGCATACAGAAAGACTATCCCATAGTACTTCCCCTTTTCTGTCTAATCAAAAAGGGAGGATTTAACTTTAACATAATACCAAAAGTCCAAGGACATCTGGGAAGAAAACTTATTTATTAAGGGAATAAATAGGGATTGCATTCATGAATGCAAAATGAAGCAACATTGTTGCTTCTTTGTCTCCCAGGAAAAGATGGGGAAAGCTCCAGACCAGGTTGCAGTGGAGTCAGAAGTTACTGGCCTGGCTTAGTCCTGAGGTCTGGACTCTACAATGACATCTTTTTAAAGTGAGGTGGATTTTTAAAGTGTAATGGTTTTTTAAGTAGGCTTTCTGATTCAGCCTTAGAGGCAAAATACTTGTGAACCTTTTAAGAGTCTCTGCTGTCAAATACTTAGAGTTCATGAACAGCAGACAGCAGTGCTTTACTTGATGATTATATGGACACTATAGATCCCCTGAGTAGTAATTGTGACTCCTATCAGTACCTCGGCTAAAAAGCACACAGTTTTATCTGGTAAAGCAAATAATTAGAGGTCTTGGGGCTGAAATGATCTCAAACTATTCTCAAACTTTAATGAAGTAAGTAAGATGCCCAGCTCCCTGGCTTAGAGCCTGGCATAGAATGTGAGTACCTAGTGAGCCACTTTTGGCAAGCAAAACTAGTGCTGTAGGATAACTAAATTATATGAAGCTAGAATAGGAGCTGGGTGGAGCCAGTCAGCCACTCTATCTCAGCCTTTAATCGTAAACCACACCTTGGCAGATTAAGAGTTTAGTCAGAAACAGAAAGAAATAAAAGGAGCTGAATGAAGTCAGCCATCCTAGTGAAGCCTTTAATTCTCAGCCAAGCCTTGGCAGATTAAGGATGTGATCAGAAACAGAAAAAAAAAGGTAACTGGGTGGAGTCAGTCACTCTAGGCAGGCAAAGATTTGGTCAAAAACAGAAACAGATAAGAAATAATAGAAATACAGTAAAGACTGTTAAAACAACAACAACAAAAACCCTCTAAATGGTTTAGAGTATGTTTAAAATATATGTAGGCTTGAGAGAAAAAATAAAAAAGGAAAAAGGATATAGAAGGTCCTTAAAAATAGACTAAAAAGAAATAGTAATAAGCCATGTAAATATAAAAAATACAAAGAATGTCTGGATATTGTATACTATTGTCTTGTCTTTAAATTTATTGACTATAAATGAAGTAGTTAAAGCTGCTAAAAGACATTTGATTATAAATGCTGCTGGATAAATCCAACGTATATATTTTATAAATAACTTTACTTTAAAATTGAAATAAAAAATATGCCACTTTTGAGAACAGGTTTTTATTTTATTTCTACAGAAAATGAGGGGAAGTGCATTTATTCCTGTTTAAAGAAAATAAAGTTTGATTTATAAAGACCCCCTGAAAAGTCTTTAATAAAATGTATGACCCAGATAATCCAGCATTTTAGAGCACCTCTGTTGCAGTTTCCTCTGAGCTCTGCATCTAAAACACCTTCAAGGAAATGGGATGGAAGGACCCAGCCTTATCGACTACTCCACTAAAGTCTTGTTTATTTTTCTTTGGATCCCTATGGGATTGCCAATGCCCCCATTCAGCAGGAAGTAACCTTGAGAACTATATTCACATTCCCAAAAAATAGATTATGAATGTTTGTTTTTGTTTACAGTGTTAGTTATAACTTGTTATAGATAATGGGGAAAAGGATATTAGATTTGAGGTTCTTCTTGTTTAAAAATGAAAAAAAGTGGGAAATATAGTGGAACTGTGTTCTAGTCTATTGCAAATAATTGTTCCACCCATTGGTTTAATAATAATGATGATTGGCCAAAGGCAGATAGGAAATGTATGTGGAGCTACCAGACTAAGAAACTCTGGGAACAGGCAGAGCAGAGCAGATACCAGAGAATCTCCAGTGAGATGAGATGAGAAGAGATGTTACAGATCAATGCAGAGAAAAGAAGTTGAAATGCTGCCCTGAGAAAAGGTACTCAGGCATATGGCTCAATAAGATAAGAATTATGAGTTTGTTTAAGACTAAAGAGTTAGCAAGCTACATGCCTGGGTCCTAGGCCAATCAGCATAAAATTAATGTAAGAGTCTGTGTAATTCTGTGATTTCTGTGGGACTGTATATGTTTCTGTGGGACTCTGGGACCAAACCATGGAGCCAAGCTGAAACTTCTTACCCAGAAACCTCATACCTCTTTAAGACTTTTAGGAATTTGACAAACACATATCCATGCTACACCTTCTTACATACACATATAAGGTGATAGTATCTAGAGAAAATATCACCAAAATTTTATGCCTTTTATTGGATACAGGTTTAAAAATGTCCCCATCTTTCATATAATGAAAATTATCCTGTAGGACAAAATATTTAAAATGTCTTTAAGGGTGAGAGAGGGATGTTGAATTGTACTTAACAATAGCTAATTCTTATTGAGATATGTCAGGTACCAACGTGACAAATTTCTTTCTAGGCTACATTATATCAGATAATAATATGGCTCATTCTTTCCTTTCTTATGTGGCTCCTCTATTCTCTCTTTTTCTACAGTGACTTCTAGGTTTTGCTGTGAAGTAATCATGGGACTATTATGGTTTCACCTTATATTTTTGGGTGTTTTCATCCCTCATCATTCACACTCACAATTATCTTGATATTCTGCTGCAATTTCTCATTGATATTTTTAAACAACATATGATGTCTATTTTTTTCTGATTATTCTTCCTTTGTATCACTCCTCTATCTCACTTTCTGAAGGATAGAGACCACCTACATACTTTGCTTCCACACAATCTCTCTACTCTGACTTCTTCCCAAACATTTCTATTACACACCCATTTGAGTTCTTATGATTAGTCAGATCCTGAATATACTTGCTATGTTCAATACTTAGTTCTGTTCTTTATTATTGGTCTATCCTCTTGCAACTTCTAATTATATCATCATCTCTATTTTACTTCATTTCAGTCTTTGAACATGGAACATGTTCTCTATTAAATATTTCATTTGCTTAGGAAAAATTGATCACACTTTACTTCTGATCACACATGATCTTCTGCTAATATTTTGAGTTTAGAGTATCCATTAAAGATTTAGAAACTTATATCCCCTGACTCTAGGATTAAATTTTACACACTATTAATAAATATATCTAGTCACAACCTGTTGCTTGTTCAAGGAACATTTGATGTGTTCAAGTTCCTTGCTACTCTGTTTCATCATGCTTTCATAAATAACTGTTAGAATATGTGTAGAGACTATTTCCCTATTATGTACATATATACATATAACAACATTAAGAAAATAAGAGAAAATGAATTTGAAAGAGTAAGAAAAACTATATAATACTGTTGTGAAGGAAGGAAGAAAAAATATATAATTATATTATAAACTTAAAAATAAGCTAAAAAAGAATAGTAAAATTTAGCAGCAACATTTCTCAGTGAACAAGAATCCTTTATGAATACTTTCATAATTCACTCAAGCTGTATTTACTCATATATCCCAGATATTTAGGTTTCTGATATCTGGCCAAAGGTTATATGCTTGGATGATTTTTCTTTTTTTATTTGCATGGTAAAAAAATAAATATTTCAACATTTCTTCACCTCTATTTAATTATTACTTTTATATAAAATAAAAAATAGTATAATTGATAAAATTATTTCAGGGACTTTATAAAATATTTATGTTTAATTTATTTTGCAAGAAATAAAGAACTAGAGACAAGAGTTGGACTTCAAGATTTTTACTGGTGATGTGTTCCCTGGAAACGAGTAGAAATCAAAGAAATATGAGCAACAAGGCATGTTTTCATTAGAGGTTGTCCTCTGGCCCTTCCAGCCCCTTCTGAGGGCAGAGCTTTGTCAATGTAGAGCCATCCAATCTGAGAGCCGATGTAGCTGAAACCTTTCACACCTAATCCCAGTTGGTCATTGGTTGAGAGTGGCTACAAGATTTTATTTCTTGGCATGTAGGCTAAATTGATTCTTTTGTGGCAGAGAAGTGCCTTGGGCAGAGGCTCACAGACTATTCAAGCATGAGCATGACAAGACATTCACAACTTGGTCTCCTTTGCTGATATTATTCACTCAGTCATAATTAGCTTAAGGCACTTAACTATTTATATGTTGTAATCACAAAATATTTTCTGCAAGTAAGGCATTCAGTTCATTGTCACAGTACATCCAGCAAAGAGTGCAACAGTAGTGTCTTCATCTTTTAATTACTTCACTGCTAATTCTAGATCACTTATAAGAAACCCGTGCTTAACTGCTCTGAAATCCCCTTAATATAGCCAATACCCAACAACCAAAAGTAATTTTTTTCTTAATTAAATTTATTTATTTTACATCCCAGAGTCAGTTTCCCATTCTTCTCCTTCCCCCTGCCCAACTCATTCCTTCTCTGTTTCTTTTCAGATAAAGACAAGCCTCTCATAGATATTAAGAAAGCATGGAATATTAAATCCTGGTAGGACTACATTCCTCCTTTGTATTAAGGCTGGGCAAGGCCACTCAGTATGAGGAATTAATTTCTAAAAAGTCAGCCAAAGTGTTAGGGACAACGTTTTCTCCCACTGTCAGGAATCACACAAATAGATCAAATTACAGAGCTGTCACACACAAATAGAAAGAGAGGGGAGGGGCTAGGCCTATATTATGCATTCTTCCTGTTTGACTGTTCAGACTCTGTGAGCCCCTATGAACCTAGGCTAATTGTTTGTGTGCATTTCCTTGGAAAACATTTGACCTTATCAGCTCTTAAAATCTTTCCTCCATCTCCTCAGCAAGTATTCCCTGGAGCTTGCCCTAATGTTTGGCTGTGGGTTTATGCATCTGTTTCAGTCCGTTAGTGGATGAAGACTCTCTAATGAAAATTGTTGTAGTCACCAGTCTGTGTGTGGATTTTTCAGAAATAACCTTCTTACACCACTCATGTTTTTCTGATTTTTTGTAACAATTAAATTATAACAGAGTCTTCAAATGATGATGGTGTTTATATTATAGGCACTTAATTCATATTTGTAGAATAAATTACTATTTTGAAGGTACTATCTTTTTTCCATTTAATATTTTTGACTTCTTTGTCAAAAATCAGGTGGTCATAAGTGTGTGGGTTAATGTTTGTGTCTTCAATTTGTTTCCATTGATCCACAAGTCTGTTTTTATGCAAGTACCAGGCTGCTTTTATTACTGTAGCTCTATAGTATAACTTGAAATCAGGGACAGTGATTTTTTATGTTTTATGTATTTTAGAGAAAACAGAAGTTTTATAAATATGTGTTTTGTTTTTTTAGCTATTCCGAATGTTTTAATTTTTAGATAAAGTTGATATTGATTTTCCAAAAGCAATAAAAAAGGAAAAAATACCATTTTGAGTAGATTTATATAGATTATTAGATGTTCTTTGTATAAACTATTTGCTACAGGTAAATTTAAAAGTAATGATTTTATTTTGGTTTGGGAATTCATGCTCTCTGCAAGAGAGATGGTAATTATGGCATTTATGGAATCATGTCATGCCACTGTAATTCTTGAGAGCTTGAAGTAGAACATGCATTTCACAGTTCAAAATGAGATTAATTTTTCTGAATTTACTTGTAGATTGCTGGACAGTACATATCTTAGACTATACTTGATAGAACTAAGGGGATTTATAGGTGTGTGATGATCAGTGCTTATGGTAAAATAGGCTCTTTACATTTCTGTTATCCTTTGATAAAATTCCTTGGTCAGAATATTTTATAAAATGATATTTCATGACAAATTTAGGCAGATTGCAGGTGTTGAAGACTGATATGAATTTTACAGAGAAATCAATAAAATGCCTTAGCCAAGAAATCCTGAAAATGTAAGTACAGAGTAAATGGTTTGGGCTCATCATTACAAGTAGAAGATCCACATAGAGCTTCTGGGTATTATTGGCAATAAAAACAGCCTGTAATACATCAAATTTATGATAGAGTTTGACTAAAACTATCCAAGCTTCCTTTGTTTTTTAAATATCATTCATATTTATATTACTTACATATTTATGTAAACTCTAACTTAACAGTAATGTATAATGTATGTATATGTGCACATGGGTATATGAATGTATGTGATTGTCCATATGTAAGTGTGATCAGGTGTGCAGAGGTCAGAGGATGATATCTTCAGTGATTCACCACCATTTCTTATTTATTTATTTATTTATTTAGTCTAATTAACTTTATTTTTCCTCCCCATCTCAGATTATTATTTTTATGGACTTATAGGTAATACTATGTGAGCTTCTTAGGACAAATGTATGATTTCACAAATGTCCAGGAAACAACAAGACATGTAGTTAATATTTTTGATTATTTTATAAAGCTGGATCTTTTAAAATAAAGATGAGTTTGTTCATCCAGTTTATAAATACAAATTAGAAGTTCTTGCTTTTCTGAATAGTATTTTCAATGCTTATTTGAAGAAAGTACGAATTCTGTTTATTTAGGAAATACAGTCTGTGGACATTGCTCTACCATAGTTCTAGAGGGGTTTTTTGCATTGTTTCTTTCTAAATTTGTTAAAACTTTAACTTCATCATTTGATGGGGTAGTGCTGCTTTTTGTGTGTAGTAGAATAGAGGAAGAAATGAAAGAATGCTCTTTTTGCTTCTCTTGGAACAGTTAAAGACCTTGACAGAATTAATTTAGGAGAAGAGGATTTATTTCTGCTCACACTTACAGGATTTGCTCCATCTGTTCTGGGTCCCACCACCAGTCTAGAGTACCTACCTTCAGTACTTCTGTGTGTTTGCACTTTGGCATGAATTGGTAGGCATGGGCATTCAAATTGTTTTCAGTATTTTCTTAAGAATCATATGTAAAATTATCTAATTAAGGAATGTCTTTGTTTTTATTATTTGTAATTTTGTAAGTTTTCACATATGTAAAACTTCAGTTTCTAATGAAATTCTGTTTTATCAAAGGCAGCTTTTGAGAGAAAAGCAACACATTCTTAAAGATAAACACATTTGTTTGCATATAAAATATAATGTGGAAATTAATATTTTGTTGTGTTTGTTATACTGTGAAAGTAGAAGGATCATATTTTGACTAATTATATATCTTTACTTATCCTATAATAAAACATTCAGCTGAGACATATTCTTGTTTTGCACTTTCCTTTGAAGTGGAGGTGTGAGATTTTATCTTGGCTGTGTTCCAGCTTGTGAAATAAAATTACATTTTCACTTAAAATGTCCCCTGATTCTAAAATGACTTTGTTTTTTCTTGTATAGAGTCTAAAATTATTCTAGGGATGAGTTCTGATTAGAATAAGATGATAATCAAGCAGAGATCTAGGGGACTTTTGAGGTGAAAAATGATCAGTCTAATGGTTATTTTATTTATATATGCAGGTGCAAACTGGGACCAAGGCTACTAAACTGAAATCTCTTTCTGTACAGACTCTTCCTGTATAGAATTCAAGAGTAATTTTGAATTTTTGAAAATCATGGGAAAATGAAGCAATTTTGATACATGAATTTATATACAATTTAAATTTCAGCGTCTATAAGTAATGTTTTATTAGTGTGTATATATATATTGATCCATTTGTATATTATTTAAAACTACTGTATACAATGGGAAAATGTTGTATCTTTATGGAAGGGTCTATATGTTTATTAGATCTTAACTATTAACCACTTTATCTTTTACATAAAAGATTTCTTGGCCCTTGTCTCCCCCTACCCCAGCTCTCTTTCTCTCTCAACTTTTCTCCAGTATACATACAGATAAAAAGAGAAGGTGTCCTCATTTGTGTTTTGGTACTGTGATAAACACTATAACCAAAAGCAACATGGGGAAGGAAGAGTTTATTTCCTCTTATACCCTGAGAAGTCACAGATCATGACTGAGAGCAGTCATGGAAGGAACTCAAGTTTGAAATCTGGCTCAGAAACCCTGGAAAAATTCTACTTACTGCCTCCCTTCCTCTTGATTTTGCTCACCCATTTCACTTATAAAACCCAGAGCTACCTGCCCAAAGATATCAAGATCCAAAATTGGTTAGGAGTCCCATATTGATCAATAAGCAAGGAGATTTCCCAAAGACATAAAAATAGGTCAATTAATTTGAACAGTCTCTGTTGAGAGTCATATGTCTCAAGTAGACAATAACAGCATACCATGGTAGACAGATGGGCAAATCTAGGATTATCTGTCTGTCTACATATCTTCTCTTTCTATCTCACCTTTGTTATCTGTATACCTACTATCATATGTTACCTGATTCATATACATCTACTTTTACATATCCATTAATTTCAAACAAAGAGATCACATTCAATAAACTGTTTGAGTGCAATGAATATACGTGTACATGTTGCTTCATGTTCCTGTGGCTACATGTATTTGTATTCACATGTAAATGTCAGAGAACATGAGTTTTCTTTCTCATCATCTATCTGTCTTTTTGTTTTCCTTGAGGTAGGGTCTTTTACTTGATGTGGGATGTCTTTCTGTATGCTGTGAGTACCACTGGTTAATAAAGGGACTGTTTTGGCCAATGAAGGACATCTTGGAAGCAGGCAGAAAATCCAAGCATAGATACAGGGGTAGGAGTGCAAGAGTCAAGAGAGAGTTTCATGGATCCACCCAAGAATAAACATGCAAAAAATACAGAGATGCCTTGGGCCATGTGACAAGACAGATCAATAGAAATAAGTTGATTTAAGAGACATGAGTTAAATAGCAATAAGCCCTAGCCATAAGTGAAACAGCATGCAATTAATATATGCAACTGAGTCATTAGATTAAGCAGCTATGGGTGTATCTCAAGCATAGGGCTAGGTCAGGCCAGAAACTTTTTACGTCAGTTTATTGCCATTGACTAATAAAGAAACTGTTTTGGCCCATTGCAGGGCAGCTTCTAGGCAGGAGGAAAATCTAAGCAGACATAAAGGAGAAGTAGGGCAGAGTCAGGAAGAAGCTGTAAGTTGCAACACAGAAAGCAAGATGTAATAGAACACAGGTGAAAGCATGAAACATGTGGCGATACATAAATTAATAAAAATGGTTGAGTTAACTTATAAAAACTAGCTGATAATGAGCCTGAGCCATAGGCCAAACAGTGTGTAATTAATATAAGTCTCTGAGTAATTATTTTATAAGTGGCTACAGGATCATGGCTGGGAGAGATTTGTCTGGACTGCTGGCCGGGGTGGAACAGAAAAAACCTTCTGGCTACACTCACTGGCCTGACAAGTAGACTGGGCTACATCACTGGCAAGCTCTAGTGGTCTTCAAGTCTCTTTCTTCTTGATGCTGGAAACCTGCAAACTGCCATGCCTGCTTTTTGAATCAATTAAATTTATTTATTTATTTTACATTCTAACCACAGTTTTCCTTAACTCATATTCTTCCATTCCTTTCCTCCACCTTCCCTTCAACTCCCTCTCCACAATCTACTTTTCTGTTTCTATTCAGAAAGGAGTAGCTCTTCCATAGATATCAACAAAACATATGACTGATTGTTTTTGTATGAGTTCTGAAGATCAAACTTCCAATTCTTGCTCTGCAAGCAATTTACTGACTGAGCAATCTTCCACGCATGGTAGTAATATATAACAGCAATTTGATTTCAAGTGAGTTTGGGTATCTTTGTACTAGTATAGAGAAAATTGAGAGCCATGAATATTCTTCTATTAATTCACACATCATGTGAAAATGACATCAAATTAACAGACTGAAGACTCTGTGTCATTGTCAAATGAACAGAGTGTCAGTATATATTCATTTAGATAGATCTATTGCCTCTAGGCAAAGATAGGGTTTGCACCATTAGGCAGAGCCCAAAGTTTAAATATGTTCCTTTTCAACATGTTATTTTTCCAGCTACTACATTTCTGGCTCACACTGTCCCATAAAAAGCTTTAAATTTACTACATTTCTAAATGGATACAGTTTGTGCAGTAGGTAACTGTCATATTCTATATAGACATTGGTGAAATATATTCACAAAGCAAATCATTTATTTCTCTTCTTCGCCCAGAGATGAAAAATCACTGGGTCCCATAAAATTTGTCTGATTTTATTTCATGTTTTGTAGTCAAAAATATGAAGCTAAATGGTGACTTGGGTGGTATTTGTTGCTTTTAAAATGTCTTTTCTAGAAAATTCATCCTTAATTCTTACAGCAAAATAGCAAATATTTTTGCATGGAGAAAGATTACTGAGTGTTGAGAGGCCATAATCAATTTCATGAACTAGGAAAACTACAGACTATGTATATGTGAAATGTGTGCATGTGTGTTTATTTAGTTATGTGCAATGCAAGAATATGTTTCTGGTTTACACATAGTATGGTTGACTAAATTATGAGAAAACAATTTTTTTGCTCTTTATGATTCCTAAATTTATACTAGTATTTATACTGATTGATAATAATAGCTAAACAGATGATATTTCCCAAAGATAATTGATATGGAAACATTTGACCTTGAATCATTGCCTCACTACATAATTCAGGCTAGTATCCAGATGAACTGGTCAGTGAAAAATAATCACTATCATTTAATAATTATAAAAACAATGCTAGAGTTGGAAAGGTTAGCATTAGATGCCTTTATGCTAAAATAATTCCTTTCTAATTTCTTTCTGAGAGTTCACCTCATAAGTAGTCTGGCATCCTATCAACAAGGACTCTTTGAGATTGTTATTTACTCTGTGCACTATTAATAACAATTTTCCATGTTGAACAAGCCAAAGATGTTGATCTGCTCTTGGCATGTAAGTTCTATGTAATCTTTGAGGAATGTTGAGAGGAGGCAAAGAAGGAAATGAGGGGATTTACATTTCTGAACAGTGTAGATCTTGTTCAACAAAACAAAGTGAAAAAGTCCCCTGAGCAGGACTGCCACCTGAAACAGGACTTCTTTCATTCTCACACATATGTTCTTTGGATCTCTCAGGAAGGCCATGCACTTACCCAATCCACTCCCCTTCTTCAGACTCACCATACTAATAGAACTTTGATTGTAAACTGTCAAGTGTGTGCATTATGTGGTGTGTGTGTGTGTGTGTGTGTGTGTGTGTGTGTGTATGGTGTATATGTGGTGTGATGTGTGTGTTTGTGTGTGCAGGTATGTGGTGTGGAGTATGTGTGGTGGTGTGTATGTGTTTCTATGTGCATGTATGTGGTATAGGGTGTGTTGGAGTTTGTGTGTGCAGGTATGTGGTGTAGGGTGTGTATGTGTTTGTGTAAACTGGTATGTGGTATGGTATATGTCTATGTGAGTGTGTGGTATGTGTGTATATATGTGTGTGCATGTATGTGGTATGAGTATGTATGTATGTATATGTAGTGTGTGCATGTGTGTGTGTGTGTGTGTGCAGAAGTCAGAGGTTGATATGAAGATACCTTCTTCAATCCCTTCACTTTGTAGTTTGAGACAGTTTTCTTTCTAAACCTTTTGTTTAGCATGTGGTCTTTTCCACATTAGCTACCCCATGGAGCTCTTAGAGTCTGCTCATTTCTGCTCATCTCATTGCTAGGGTAATATTAATGTGCTATGGATCTGAATTAAGGTCTCATGCCCTTAGTCCTAAGGGTCTGATTCCTACAGGAGAAGGACTGTGCACTTCATGTTCACTCAACTTATGTTCAATATAGGGAATTGACACATTGTCATCAAAGTCATGCCTTCCAATTTTATACAATCTACTAGGACACTACTCTTCAATATAAAACTAGTCTCACTTTTTAAAAGTGGGATTGAGTCAATGTAGTCTGGCATATCCAGTTGAGGTAAGACAAAGCCTCCTAGTATCAAGGCTGAAAAAAATTTTCCTTTACAAGGAATGAGCTCCAAGAAACCAGCTCATGCATCACAAATAAATTCTGGTCCCACAGCCAGAGGCCCCACATTGTCCATGCCATCCAATCGGATTGTTATCCAATTTCAAAGGGATTAGTTCAGTCCCATGCAGTTTCTCCAGCTGTCATTTCAGAGTCAGTGAACTCCCAATAGCTCTGGTCAGCCATCTCTCTGGGTTTCCTCATCATGATCTTGATCACTTTGCTTATACAAACACTTTTCCCTCTCTTCAGCTGTACTGTGAGCTCAACCTAGTGCTTAGCTGTGGATCTCTGACAGGATGATCATCAATTTGATTATAGGAAAGTCATTTTAGGCACACTCTCCACTATTGCATGGAGTCTTAGCCTGGGTCATCTTTGTGAATTGTTGAATTTTTCACTAGCATCATTTTTCTCTTTAACTCACAATGGCTCCCTCTTTCAAAATATCTATTTTGTTGTTTTCCCTCTCTGTCACTCCCCCACATCAATCATCCTATTCTCTCATGTTTTCTTCCTACCTTCTCTTGTCCTCTCCTTGGTCCTATCTCAACTGGATATGCCAGACTGCATTGAATCACTCTGTGAGTCCTTACCCTCTCTGAGGAATGGATGAAGGGATAGGGTGGGAGGAAGCTGAAGAAGGACTTGAAAGAGGGGAAGAAAGGGGAACAGGGGTGAGTATGTTAAAAAAAATTTAAAAAGGTGTAAGGGTAAGTAAGATATAGGTTATTAAAAATCTAGCAAAAATGCTGACATTAATATTATAATTAAATTATATTTTATCCTTTAGTTAAACGAATAACATGTAGCAAAATGGCAGCTGTTTGATAAAACAAAAAGTATTTTGGAATACTTGTCAGGTTGGTCTCTTTGAAAAAAAAATACCGATAAAAAACAAACTATGTCACATTTCTAAGATAAGTCTTATGACTCTTGCTGGAATGAAATAAGCTATTTTAAGACAAAAATAAAGTAGGTTTGAGCCTATTTAAAAAAAAGTAACACAGGAGAAATCCAAAGAAACATGATAATTTAAATCCTTATAACATATAATATTTTTCTTAGCCTGAGGAATGAGAAGTTACTTTTGTATTTTTTTCAAAGTAATTAGTAAGATGAAGAAAAATGTCTGCAGAAACAGGAAAGAGTTTTTTTGATTTAAATATTTAAATAGTTATACTTTCCTTGTGTGGGCATGTTTCAGCAGTACACAAGGCTAACATTCTCACACATTTTCTATTGTATTAAATTTATATTAAATTTTAAAACTTCTAAATGTTATTTGCCTGAAGTTTAGAAAGTACACAAATTATTTCTATTTTTTTTTTGCCTTGAAGAATAGCCTCTTACTTGGCCATATAAACATTAACCACTAGGTAGTTACAAAATATAATGTAATGGAAAAGCAGTTTCTAATTCCTACTTGTATTTGGATAACAGTCTTTAGGTTGGTTAGGGCTGAAAGCCTCACATAGTTCTAAGATGAATTAGTTTCATTTTTATTTTTATGACTATATTCCAAGCTTCTCTTCCGAATTGCATTTTTTAATAAATTTGATCTATAGCCATTTTGAAGGGTGGAAGCTCATAAACACATCTTTCTGCTTTAATTGCCTTTATAAAGCACTTGCTCAAAAGGGTAGTTTTTCTTCTCAATTGTACCACCAGTTTTTATCATTGAATCTGCCTGCCTCTCAGGATTAGCTGGAACTTGGTCCTGAAAATGAATGTTCCAGTGCAGGATGCTAATGTATTCGCGCCTAAATTTATATGGGCAGAGAGGAGAGGGTAAATAATCGAATTTTCAGGGAGGTTAAGTGACATTTCAGGTAACATTGATTTCCTAATCTATTTATGGTGACACATATCTATTTTATAAATTGGGATTCTCTTGCCAGGTCTCAGCTGTCTATCATTTCCAGAGAGTTAAACAACCTCACCCATTGGCACAGAACAGCTGGCATCAACTAGCTTGCTATTTATCACCAAGCTACAAGTATTTTTCCTTTTTCTTTAACTGCTCAAGTCCACTTACAGAAGCTTATCCAGAGTCCGGTATTTTAATTCCATGGCTGCCCAGGTTGTTTTCATTTACATCCAGTTTCACATGCCTCCCTGCATTCCCTTCTCGTAGCCTCTGTCCTCTCACGCCAGTGTATCTTCTCTTTGCATTTTCTCTTGATACATATGGATCTGCAATCTGTTTCTCCCATCTCGGTACAAAGCTCCAATAATGAACAAACGAATCTAAAACTTTGTAAGAATTTTTAATCCCTCTTTATCTCCAGCATTCCTCATCCAATTTGTTTCTAACTCTTAAAGTTTCTATATTCACAACCAAACATGTCTGCACAGAACCTAGCCATGTCTCAACATCTGTTAACAACTGTAGTATGACACAGTCTCCTGTGACCTAGATGAGTTATCATTGGTTAGTTTTAGACAATTGTCTCAGTGCCAGTTGCAATGGTATTGAAATTTTAAATTAGTTTATGTCTCATGCCTGCTGGAAAACCCCAGTAGGCTCTATTATATTTGATGAATCATCAGTACATCATACAGAAATGGTCTGTTTCTTCTTGCTCAGTCTGAATGCCTCTCCTTCTTCATATTGTTCTATTCATGCTCTCCTTCAAGATGTCCATGAAGAAGCCACATCCAATTCCACCAGGGGCTTTCTGTACATCATGGCTCCTCTGTTTTGACCTCTATTTCCTAGAGTTTAGTGGCTCACTCTTTCATGCATTCCCATTTCAGATAAAATGTCAGTTATTGCTGTGAGCTTTTTATTACTTCTGTATTAACAGAATAGCTGAAACCTCACTTTGACCTTCACTAATTGCACCTCTTTTCCTCCCTCCCTCCCTCCTTCTCTCTCTCTCTCTCTCTCTCTCTCTCTCTCTCTCTCTCTCTCTCTCTGTCTTTCTCTCTGTATGTTTCTACCTAGCTCCTATTACTCTGTGATCCTGTATATAATTTATTTACTTTTCTACTGGTTTGATTTTGTTTTTCTCAGCAGGCTTTTGGTTCCAGGAAGAATGGGACTTGTCTCCTTTTTCTCATTCTAACATTTTGGTAACTATATTATTGGAAAGAACAGACTATGCCACATGGGATATCTGCTTCTGTTGCTGAGGACTCTAATATCAGACATAGGAACATATCTTAAACCCAAACATGGAAATTGTTGGCCTGGTTTGGCAGAGGTACTTTATTTGTTTGCAATCTCATCAGCATTGCAAAGAAAGAATAATTGGAGAAATGGGAGAAATTAGAGAGATGTTGTGGCTTTGGCCTCTAAGCTTGATAGTAAGAGTGGTACAAACAATGAAATTGTGACTCCAAACATTACACTTTCAATGGTATATTGAATAGAACTGGACAGAGCTGGAGAGCTCAGTCAGGAAAACCCCTTGGAGGTGGTGGAATGACTCTTTCCCATGGGTCTCCTAAGACCATAGGAAAACACAGAAATTTTCACTATGATTCATATCAGTAGCAAAATTACATTTATGAAGTGGCAATAAAAGTAATTTCATGGTCCATGGTCACCAGAACTTGAGGAACTGTATTAAGGGTCACTGCATTAGGAAGGTTGAGAAGGACTGGTTCAGGAGTACAGAGCCATTAAAGTCATTTGTAATTTGTGAAAAAAAGAAATGGTTTATGAATTGTCAATCATGCCTGAGTCCTTTCAACATTATTAGAAGGTACATATTGTCATTGTATAAACTTAACTAAAAGAGTACTGTCATAACAAAGTTGCAGCCATTATGTCACATAATTTGTCATATAAGTGATGGAAATCGCTAAAAATCTTTGTAGAGAAGTATCAGTCTATGAAATCATCAGAAAGCAGTGTTTATTTTTATGTACCTAAAAAGTATGTAGATGTTTTAAATTTCTTTCAGACTATTACTACGTCCTGATTTTTCCCACAAACTGATTTTAGGAACAAACTGATACCTAAGTTGCCATAAATTCTAGACTCTTTAGTCCTAAAGCATGCCTAATTTTGAGGCTCACAGACATGCTCGTTCAGTAAGATAATCATTCTAAAAGTAGCAGATAATTTTTCTTCTACATTTGTGCTGTTACATTTTTAAACTATATAATTTTTCCATTTAAAATACATTTTACTATAAAATCAGAGAATGCATAAAGAAGAAACAGCTATAATATTTTAATATAACCTACTAATATCCTCTATGTAAAATTTAGTATAATTTCTTGCATGAAAAATTCTGAAAATTTTATTAAAATAGCACCAAACCCTACATATTTATTACTTTTTTAAATAAAATATATTTCAAACTTATTAAAGCTTTTGCTTTTCTTACATGACTTTTGATATTTAAAACACAATGAGTCTTTATAGCCAAATTAGAGGCACTTATTTTATCTAAGAATTAAAAAATATAAGCTATCTTATTTTAATTTAAATACATCACATGATCTTCCAGTTTTCCTCCAAGAGATAGGCTTCTAGTACTGGGTCTACCGAGTGATACTGGAATGCAGACAGCCAGCAACTTTACCCTAAGTTGCTAAATGGCCTGCTCCAATGATAACTGCTAATTTAATTATGCAGAATGGTAATAATATACATTTGAGCAGCAACAAAAGATAAGTCAACTCACACCTAATTCAAGTTAATTATGTATTATTTAGAGGGGAGCATTTCTCTTACAAGATAACCAGCTCAAAATTGCAGTTCTGTGTATGCTGTTCTGTGAATGCTGTCATCAGGGGCATGTGGCACACTGTTCCACTGTTAGGACCTCACATGGATGACACACCTCTGAATAATTCTGTAAAGGATTTTGTTTTAACTGACAAGTGAGTAGAAATCATGCCAGCATGCCCTTTTTCCTTTGTCAAAGATTTGTTGCAGCCTTGTGCACTACAGACAATATTCCCATCCTTCAGCCAAACAGCTTCAATATAATTGTATTTTCCTTTATTTCTCACTTTTATGTCTTTGTTTTGAAAGGCAATGGTGTGTAGATAAAAGCTTAGGAGTGGTACATGGAGAAGATTGAATTTCAGCCCTTAGCTTTAGGAATGACCTTCAACAACTTACCTACCCTGTCTAATTTTGATTTGCCTAACTTGTAAAAGGGAGACAATGGCATATTTTATAACTCATTGTCAAGTTTGACAATATGAGACATAAAGCTCATCTGTCACTCTGTGTGCAGTGTTGCTGGAACATTTTTTTTATTTTGCTATATATTTTTTCCATAATTTAAATTTTCTCATATCTTTTGCTTTCAGCATTTCCAGAATAATCTCAGTTATTTAACATGGCAGTATTATCCAATTCTTCTCACTCTCTCTTTTTTTATATTGCCTTTTTCCATTTTTGCATTATTTTCTTTCAAGTAAGATTGTTTTTCGTTTGGAAAAGTTATGTAATTGTCATATGAAAGTATGTAATAAGCACTCAGCCTCTCAGTAACTTGGTTCATCTTTTGTTTGCTGGTGGTGAACAGGGTTAGCTTTGTAGTAAATGCATTCACACATGTTCCCAGCTCACCTTGCAAATGTTCTCCATATGAGGATTCTTTGACCCAGTCAGTACAAAACTATCTTGACCCTCCATTTCTTTTTTAGGTTACTGGAGTATGATCCAAATACTAAAGAACTGATCACTGTGTGTGGTAGCATCCTCTGTTTTTATAGGCTAGCAGTGTTTCAAAAAAAAAATAGTTGTTTCCACATTTCCTACTTACAGCTTTTATATCTTTCTAAGCATCTTTAGAAAACACCATGAAATCTTTATAGTGATACCTATTTAATACTTTAATTTCTTTCTTTACTTTGGAATTTATAATTAACATAATTTCTTTTCTCCCTTTCCTCTCTACAAACCCCCAATCCATGCTCTTTTTCAAATTCATGTCCTCTTTTTTTCTTAATTATTAATGCAAGCTTAGGTAAGTATGCATATACATTGATATCTCTAAATAGCAAAAATCTGTTCAGTCTGTATAATTTTACTTTTCTGTATGTTTTCAGGACTGACCATTTGGTATGGGGTTTCTAATGGTTTTTCTCTTCCATAGAAAAGATTTTTTTTTCACTCTCAGCAATTCTTAGCTCTCTACAGTTCTTTGTGGAAGGTAGGTACCTAGTGAGCTTTACTCCATCCACTTTGACTTGTCCCAATTGGCAGCATCTTTCTTTACCTCTTAGTCTAAATGACTTTTATATGCTCACAATTAGGGGGATGAAGGACATGTTAGCTCAGTGGTTATCCCATCTCTAGGTTGTGGAGAGCTGTCACACACTGAATCACTGAGTTCCTCACCTTCACTTCTTTTCTGGTAGGAACTCACATAATTTCAACTTTAATACTTCCCTAGAATTGAGACAAGCTTAACTATATAATTATTATTTCAACACCTTTTTTAAAGCATCCATTTCAGTAATGAAAACCACTACTTTCTCCTCTCTTCCCAAACAAAATGAGATTTATAAAATGTGTCCTGATTATTTATTAAATTTCTTCTTGGACAATAAGATACATCTCTAAATCATACTCTGATTCCTCTCACACTCCATTGTTTCTTATCTCCCCACTTCCTATTCACTTTCTCCTCTATATGCATTTGTTTCACATATTTATGCTCTCCTGTTTTGTTTTGTGACTCATTGCATTTAACCAGGGCTGTTTATGACAGTGGGATTGAAATTATCCACTGGTACCTTCAATGGGCAGACATCTGAAGATATTAATTGGACCTTTCTCACTACAAAACAGTATCACACCAATTCAGGAGAGATGGGCTGGGTCCTTGATGTTTCTCTCACCTCTCACTTTCTTCTGCCTCCTTGACTTTATCTTCTCTGATTTTTACTCTAAATTTTTGCCTTTACTATCTCTCTTTGGTTTTATAGGTAAATCTGTTGATGCTTTGCCTACTATTTATCTTTTCAGCTTAGCTTTCTCAATGGCCTCTACCCGAAATATATTTAGCACCCTTCTGGGCCTTCAAGTGACAAATGAGCTAAAATGTTTTTTGTTGTTGTTTTGTTTTATTGCATTATTTCTTTTATTGAAAAGACACTCTTTTGTATACTATAGAATCTGATTATGGTTCCCCATCCTTCTTCTCCTCCCAGTTCCTACCCATTTCTCCTTCCCTCCAGATCCCCTCACTATTGTGGGATTATATTCTGTATACTGTAAATATTTGTCCCTCCTACTGGTTTAATAAAATGCTGATTGGCTAGAAGACAGACAGGAAATGTGGGCAGGGCTACCAGACTAAGAAATCTCTGGGAAGAGGAAGATCAGGTAGAGAAGTCAGCAGATGCAGAGAAAACTAGATCAGAATGCTGCTCTGAGAGAAGGTACTAAGCCACTTGGCTAATCATGCTTTAAGAATTAAGAGTTAGACTGAGCAAGCCAACATCTGCAGGGGTCTCTGAAAGACAGACTCAGACCGCCCAGAGGTGAGGAGGGGTCACCAGGCCCAAGTGCCTATATCCCAACCTGGGAGGGAGAGTCGAGCTCCCATAGCTTTCGGTTCCGCTCCCGGGACAAGTGCTGTCTGCAGAATCCCAGCGCACTGTGGAGCAGGGGCAGATAAACTCTGCAGGTTACCAGACCCTCAGCTCCTGCTGAGGGAAGCTGCACAGCTACCCGCCGCCACCTCAAACTGAGCAAGCCAACATCTGCAGGGGTCTCTGAAGGACAGACTCAGACCCTGACCAGAGGGGTGATAGGAGGCACACAAATCCAAGTGCCACAACTGACCAGGAGCCATCTGATTGTGATCCACTGAAGCCATGGGCAAACGTCAGTGCAAAAAATTACATAATAATACAAAGGACAACATGGTAACTCCAGAAGAGAGTGGTGATCTTACAAATACAAGACCTGAACTGAGCAATGAAGAGGAAACAGAAGGAAGCAACACCAAAAATTCCTTTTTGATGATCATCGAAGCTCTGAAAAAAGATATGAAAAAAAGCCTTAAAGAAATAGAAGAAAATACAAACAAAAAAATTGGAAGAGATGAACAAATCTGTGAAAGAAACATGCCAGGAACTAAAAGCTGAAATGGAAGCAATAAAAAAGGCACAAAATGAGGCAAAGATGGAAATAGAAAACCTGAAGAAAAAAGCTGGAACCACAGATACAAGCATAACAAACAGAGTTCA
>PVIH01020145.1:17052-33412 GCA_004025045.1 Sigmodon hispidus | reverse complement strand
ATATCCTCCTGAGCGAAGTCTCACAAACTCAGAGAGATAAGCAGGGGATGTACTCACTCACTAGTGGTCTCTAAACAAAGAAACAAGAAAAAAAGCCAAACATGCCCAAGCGGCAAACCACAACCACGGAACAGCTTGGGATCAGAAACACCCTGGACTGACCCTTTGGATCCCACTCCACCTAGAGGAACACCTGACTAACTCTTGAGGGAGGGGGGAAAGAATTGGATTTGGCCAGAAGTGGAGACTGATCTAAGCATTATTGGGTCAGTGTGACCATAGGACTGTCTGCTCCCTGCCCAGGGAGGGGATGGGGAGTTGCAGAGGAAAAAAATGACCAGATGTGTTGGGAGGGGGTAGAGACCTTGAATAAGGATATACAGGGATGGAAAAAAAAATTCAGAGGGAAAGATGAACACAAAGAAAATATAGGTGTAGCAATCTTATTTGTATTTCTACCCTTGATAAGCCATGCTTATCATTCTTATCCTCTGTATAGTTATTGTTAACTCTTCCACATTTTAAATCCTTTTTACTGTGTTTTTTTTTTTTGATAAATACAAAATAAAGAAGGAAAAAAAATAAATAAATAAAAAGAAAAAAAAAAGAAAAAGAAAGTTTCTCTAAATTGAGGAAATGGAGTTAGGCCGTAGCTTTCCTTATATCTACTTTCTTTTCATTGACTTTTAACTGAGATTTTCTTAAAGGCAGTATAATTGCCTGTGTTAAAAAAAGCTGGAATGCTCTCCAAAACATTTAATTGTTTTTTTTCTTGTTTTGAGTAAAGTGCAAAAAAGAATATCCCATTTTATCATTTTTTTTAATTGAAAATTAACATTTAATGTTTTTTTTTACCCAGAGGTGTATACAGCAAGCTGCAAAGCTGCAATACTGAAAGCCATAATTTAAGCAAAAAGAGAAAAAAAATTGTAACCTTAATACATTATTATTAGACAGAAAATAGAAATAGAAGATAGTCATATGATTTTTAAAAATTGGTTATTACTAACAGAGGTCATGATTTCTTGATTGCAAGCCAAGGAATTTCGGATTTCTGGGAGAGGCTCTCCAGTTAGCATACACATGTTCATATGTCTTTTTTTGGCCTGGTACAGCCAAAGGAGAAGAAAGGGCCTTAAGGAGTACTTTTGAAATCTATACTCTAAAAATGAAAAAGTCAGAATGTGCAGGGAATATGCCCAAGAGATTTTTTTTTCTACATGGAAAGATGCACTGATTTTCCCCCTCAGTGATTTAAACTAAGCTGCAGGGAGCAAATTGAATGACAGCAAAAACACTACACAGCAGTGAGAGTGGTAACATGTGGCTCCAATAATGAACTTCATTAACACAGAAAAGAGTAGCCTCACTCCAGACTGTCAGAGTTATTTGTCAGAAACCTGTGTGCTGTTGATAAATGCTGATGTGACTTTTTGGTATTTGACAAATAACTGGAGACAAGATGGAGACAGCACAGAATAGAATAAAGTCCCTTTGGTTGAGGCAACAAGATCTATTTGTGTCATAGGATTTTGTTTTGCTTTTTCTTACATAGGTTCCACAGACAAAGAGAGCTCTCACTAAGTATCTACTTTATTATTATTTTTCTGAAAAGACTAATTTTGACGAATGAAATTTTACCTATCACTTACAAAAGTTAAAATAAAAACATGATTACTAGTTGAGATGAAATAATTCTTTGCAGTATGGAATCAAAGATAAAGAAAATACTAGATCTAGCATAATTAGTAATATGGCTCATTATGGTACCAAGTATCTGTACTCTATTATTGAGGTGGTTTATTCAGTAATAAAGGAACCAGAATTGATGATATGTAGCATTGGTAACTGCATGCGTGCCAACTATGTCTGTGCGTACTTTGTACTAGCTAACTGAAAAAACAAAATCTTAGAACGGGTGATACCTCTAAATTGAAAAATGGGCTTTTTCCAGCCATTCCTTGTGAGCATGCATGACTAAAGGGTAGGGTGACTATATGTATATAGTTAGCTTAATTTGTTACTAAAGGTTGTTGTTACTCATGAGTTTGATTGTCAGACGGAATTGAGGAACATGGCAGTGATTGAACAGGCTGAGTTTTGTACTGGGGAAATGATGTTTATGTGTGACTTACAAAGTACCATGTGTTCTTAGTGCACAGCTATCAGAGTGGTCGATAAAAACATCAGGTGGAAGCAAGGTAAAAGGAAAACAGTGTACTTTGCAAATATAACTCAATTTAGCTAGAACAAACCTCTGAATCTCTCTCTTATTTTTATTTCTTCTTTTGAGCACATCTTAATTGTTTAGGACAATTTTACATTAGAATTAGCTTTAGATAAGATATCTACAAATGCATAGCTATTAAGAGCAATTAAAGCAGAAGTAGAAACTCTCATACTATAAAACTGGATAAGAGCATTATAGTGATACATTTACTAAAGATATGTCTAGTAAATTCTAGAAGAACAAAATGTAGTGAAATGATAATTATCACAATAGCATTAGTAGTAAAGGTGACTAAAGTTTAGTAAAGCTTCTGGGACTTCTCTAGTCCTATTTTTATTATTTTTGATAAAACAAAACAAAACCCTGTTAAATTAGTTTATCAACGATCACCTCCAGATCTGTTCACCCTTTAAACTTGAGTAGATTCTTTTTTCTACTGCATACTCCAGATGCTGTTCACTCTGGCTGGTCTTCAAAAAACACCTGTTCATTCAACCAGCATCTTCTGTTACCCCAGTTGTTTCCACAAACACAGTAACCCTGCTCCTGCGAAAACAATCCCTACTCTTTTGTTTGGAATTCAGACACATTTCCAATTTCAACTTCTACTCTGTAAATTCTATTTCAGAGATTACTGTGCTTATTGTAAGGAATTTAATGATGTTATTCTTGTCCTGCTTTAAGGAGTGTAAGGAGTGATAAGATTCAAAGTAACCAGTGAGAAACTCAATACAGTCATTGACTATCCTGCCATAAATGAGAATGCAAAGCTAGAGCCACCCACCTTCAGTTCAAATGGTCCTGTTTGACTTGGTTGACTATAAATTTCCAATTGCTTCCTAAGAGGAGAGAGCCACAGCAGCAGGTGATCTATCTGCTCTTCAAGTTGCGGGAAATCTTTTATATGAATCTCAAATTCTGCTTGTTTTTCAGGCAAAGCTCTGGAAACCTGAATGGGAAAAATTGTAAAGATAAATAATTGGTATACATTAAAAGTGGCAAAATTGTTCAAAAGGTGATGTTATTGCAATTTGCTGATCCATTTATTTAACATGATGTTAAAATTACATATATAGCATGTTAAGATACAATTAACATATTAGAAATCATTGGGTAATACTCATTTAAAAATTATAGAAACTAATGCCTTTTTATGAAGGCAAAATTCATAAAATACATGTGTTGTGTCTCACAGCATATATGTGACTAAAGCAGGTGAATTGCCATGAGCAAACCTGGGCCATATGGCATGTACAAGACTGACTAGAGCTAAAGAATGAGACTCTATATCAAAAGAGCAAAACCAAACATACAAAAAATCCTCACTGACACTTACACAAATGTATACTCCAACCGATTTAAAATAAGGGGCTCAATCCTCATATAACTTCCCACTTAACAAATGTGTATATCAGGAAGAGATCCTTTGAAGTATTAAAAAGACATGAAACAAATTGTTCAGCTTTAATACTAGGAATATAATAAAGTCTTCTCCAAGTAATTGTCATTTATACCAACAGAATATAGTGGAATTAAAACCAAATAAATTATAATTCTATTGGTATAGAAATACTTTCTTCTACTGTATTCACTTTTAGATTGAACTAAAAAGTATACAAAGAAATACCTCATTTACAAAGATAATTGGTAAGGTAATTCTTTTGTGAGCCTTTCTGTTAATAGGTGAAACCGATATTGGTGATAAGATTGAAAAGTAAACATGACATTTGAATGACAGTAGACTAACAGAATGACTTCCAGTTATTTTTAGGAAAGACTTAATAAATACTAAACATCATAAATGAAAGTTTCTAAATTGTTGTTTTCTTTAATCCTACATGGCCCCTATATATGATATCATCTAAATTTTAAGCATGGATAACATTGGAATTGACCGATAATAAATACTTCTGTAAGCAATAGGCTATAAGATTAAATATTCTTGGTTCTAATATTACATACTTAGATTTAAATCCTGGTTTATATGTTTGCCTAATATCCTATTCTGGCTTTCTCTAATTTCCAGTACCTCTTTCATATACTGGAGGTAATGCAGACACAATGCTTATCTAAGAATTAAACAAAATAATCTTTAAAAAATGCTAAGAATAATTTTCTGCATAGTAGTAAAAGACAACAAAAATGTTAGCTCAAACCCCTAGGTAATCAGAAAGCCAAGATTGGCAAGAATAAAGCTATTTTCTTCAGAAAGTTAAAAATTAAAACTAATACGAGGGAATTGTGTCAACTAGTAATGGCAACCTTGGTCAAAATGAAAGAAATGAAAATGATGACTTTATCTACTCCAGAGTTGTGAAGGCTGTGGAAAACACTGATTATTCCACACCAGTGATCTGGTGAATTGATTGGCATCCCCTGGTGGCAGACAGTTTGGCAATTTGTTCAAATTTTATTTAAATTTTGTCTTTGATCAATTTATTTGACTTCTCATATTTCATTCTCTATGTGAATCTCTGGGAATAAAATCAATGCTTGGTGACAAAACATGGTAGCTAGCTGAGTGTCAGATCATATTATTATTTTTGAAAGATATATGTGTATGTATTGTTTTGCTCAATAAGTTACATAAAAAATAAAATTATTTTTTCCTCCTAACACAAACTACTGGAAGAAAATTATGCTTTTTATACTTTAATAGTGAATTATCATTAGGATGTTACTGTAGTGATGGTGTTAACCATCATATAATTTTTACTATTATAATTTTAGACAAGATTAATTTTCTTGTTCTTTAGTTTTCTGATTATTAATTTTAAATATTTTAAGTTTTAATATTAAGAAGTATCTGGCTTATGAACAAGCATTTTACATACAAACCTCATACTTCATACAAAATATCCACAAAAGCTAAAATTGTCTTTGCAATAAGATAACAAAACTGAAAGAAATGTTCAAGGTTGCCATCTAGAAATCAAAGATACTACAATAAATATTGTACAAAAGGATTATTCAATGAAAGAAAAAACCAGAACTCATTGGTAGAAAAACAAAAGCTTCCTTCGGAGAGCCCCACCAGAAGACATCAATTTTCCTCCTCCAAGCCAGCCAGCCAGGCCACCTAAGTCAGTCTCCAGGTCTGGGCAACAGGGCACAAAATGGGCCCTCTAACCCATCACAGTTCCTGCTGCAGGCAAGCAAGCCAGACTCCTGAATGCAAGACAATCAACATCCCTCATCTGACCCTCTACCTCATAAGCCTCACTCCATATTCCAAAAGCACCCATCCCCTGAACTCAGTTGCTTTCTGAGATACAGTCACTGGAGAGCTCAGCAGAAGAGGTGAATTACCCTCCTCTCAGCCAGCCAGGCCCCCAGGCAAGATAGAACAAGCCCTGGGTCTGGTCTACAGGACACAAAATGTAGCCTGCTAAACACATCACAGCACCAGGTGCAAGCAAGACAGCATGACCCCTGTATGCAAGTCTGACTATCTCCACCCTTCATTAGACCCTCTGTTATATAAGCCTCAAAGCATTTCCCAAAGCCACCTATCCCCCCAACTTCCACTACTTCCTGAGACACAGATTCTGGAGAGAGAGCTCCTTCACAAGAGCTCCAGCTGCAGACTCAATTACTCTCTGAGACACAGACTCTACTGCCTCAGAGTTCTCCAGAGCTCTAGTTGCACCAAGAGCACCTAGTAGACAAGAATCAGCTAGCTCAAACACAGACAATACTTTTATCAAACAGCAAAAGAGACTGGTAGAAGCCAGGGCAAAAATTATTCAATTCATGAAGAACAATATGGCACTACTAGAACCTAGTGGTTTTATACAGCAAGACCAGAACCTTTCAATATAGAAGAAGAAGAGGAAAATTACCTTAAAATATTTTTATAAAGATGATAGTAGCCTTTAAAGAGGAAAGTAAAGAAGAAATGCAAAACTCCCATAAGTAAATAATGAAAAAGACAAGTAAGAAATTAAAAGAAAAGAATAAATCTCTAGAAGATAGACTAGAGAACCAAGAAAAGGCAATTAAACAAGTGATGGAAAAAACACAAGACTTAAAAAATTAATAGAAGCAATAATGAAGACACAAACCAAGGGAATGCTAAAATGAAAAAAAATATCTGAGTAACTAGACAGGAACTACATATGCAAGCATAACAAACAGAAGGCAAAATATGGAAGAGAGAATCTCTGGTGTGGAAGCCACAATAGAGGAAAATGATTTGTCAGTCAAAGACAACTCTAAAATTAAAAAACATCATAATCATGTCCAGGAAATTCAGGACAACATGAAAAGACCAAATTTAAGAGTAATAGGGATTGAAGGAGAAGAATATCATCACAAAGGCACAAAACAACTTATTCAACATAATCATAGAAGAAAACTTTCCTAAACTAAAACAGGAAACTCCTATGAAGATACAAGAATCTTATAGAACACCAAATAGACTATATCCCCCCAAAATTCTGCTTGTCACATAATAATCAAAACACTTAACGTACAGAATAAAGAAACAATTTTAAGAGCTGCAAAGGAAAAAGATCAAATAAGTTAAATGGCAGACCCGTCAGAATAATACCTTACTTCTCAATGGAGACTATGACAGCTAGAAAGCCTTGGACAGATGTGATAGGAATACTAAGAGACCATGTTTGCCAGCCTAGAATACTATAATCTGCAAAATTCTCAATAACCATCGTTGGAGTAAACAAGATAATCCATAACAGAACCATATTTAAATGATATCTATCCACAAATCGTGCCCTACAGAAAGGAGCAGAAGGAAAAACATCAACCTAACAAAGGTAGATACACTCATGAAGTCACAAGCCATTAGACATCTCAGAGAATCAGACGCCAGAGAAAGAAAATACTCACACAATACCACCCAAAATAACAGGAATTAACAATCACTTAATTAACAATCACTTATCATTAATATCCGCTAATATCAATGGGCTCAATTCACCTTTAAAAGGATCCAGGATAAAACAATGCATACAAAAACAAGATCCATCCTACTGCTTCATACAGGAAACACACCGTAACTTCAAAAACCAGAAACTGCCTCAGAATAAAGGGTTGAGAAAAGATTTTCCAATCAAATGGACTCAAGAAATAAGCTGGTGTAACTATCACAACATCTACCAAAATAGACTTCAAACTGAATTCCATCAAGAGAGATCAGGAAGGACATTACTTATTCATCTCAAGAAAAGTACATCAAGAACAAAAATCAATTCTAAAATCTGTGCCCCCAATACAAGGCATCCACATTTGTAAAAAAAACACTACTAAAGCTTTATCCTTACATAAAACCACACACACTGAGAGTGAGAGATTTCAATACCACACACTCATCAATGGATAGGTCATGCAGACAGAACCTGAACAGAGAAATAAGAAAGCTAACAAAAATTATGACTCAAATAGAGTTAACAGAGATATACAGGACATTCCACTCAAATACCAAAGAATATACCTTCTCCTCAGCAACCCACAGAAGTTTTTCTAAAATTGACCACATACTCAGTCACAAAACAAATATGAATAGATAAAAAATGGGAATAAACACTTTTATTCTATTAGATCACCATGGACTAAAGTTAGAATTCAACAATATCACAAACCATAGAAAGTGTACAAACTCATAAAAATTGAACAACTTTCAATTAAAGAAACTGTCAATCCATCAATATAAACAACCCAAAAGAAAAAAAATGATCATCTCATTAGATGCTGGAAAAAGCCTTTGAAAGAAGTTTAACACTTCTTTATGATAAAGTCCTGGAGAGATCAGGAATACAGGGAAAACACCTAAACATAATAAATGCAAAATATAGTAAGCCAACAGCCAACATCACATTAAATGGAAAGAAATACAAAGCAATCTCACCAAAATTAGGAACAAGACAAGGTTGTCCACTCCATGTCTATTAATTGTAGTCCTTGAAGTTTTAGATAGAGCAATAAGACAACAAAAGGAGATCAAGGGCACAAAAACTAGCAAGGAAAAAGTCAAACTATCATTATTTGAAGGTGATAGGATAGCATATATAATTAACTCACAAAATCCTACCAGGGAAATTCAATAACTGATAAACCTCTTCAGCAATCTAGTAAGATACAAGATTAACTAAAAGCAAACAAAAAACCCTAATAACCCTCTTATACACAAATGATAAGAGAACTGCAAAAGAAATAAGGGAAACATTACCCTTTATAATGGCAGAAAATGACATCAAATATCTTGAGGTAACTCTACCCAAAGAAGTGAAAGACCTGCATGACAAGAACCTAATAAGTCATTGAAGAAAGAAACTAAAGAAGATATCAGAAAAATTAAAGATTTCCCATGATCTTGTATAGCTAGGATCAACATAGTAAAAATGGCAATCTCACCAAAAGCAGTCTATAGATTCAATGCAATTGCATCAAAATCCCAAAACAATTTACTGACCTTGAAAGAACTATACTCAACTCCATATGAAATAACAGGAAGCCTAGGATTGCCAAACAGTCCTGTTCAATAAAAGAACTCCAGAAGGCATCACCGTCCCTGACTTCAAGATATACTACAAAACTATAATAATAAAAACAGCCTGGTACTGGCATAAAACCAGACTCATGAATCAATGGAAATGAATTGAAAACCCCCAACATTAATCCACATACCTATGAACACCTAATTTTTGATAAAGAGGTAAAAAATATACAATTGAAGAAAGATAGCATCTTCCACAAATGGTACTGGAATAATTGGATAGTGGTATGTAGAAGAGTGAAAATAGATCGAGATCTATCATCTTGAACAAAACTCAAATGCAAGTGGATCAAAGACCTCAACATAAACCCACTTACATAGACTTGATAGAAAAGAAAGTGGAAAATATCCTTCAATGGATTGGTACAGGTGATCACTTTCTAAATATAATACCAGTAGCGCAAATACTAAGAACAACAATTAATAAATGAGACTTTTTCAAAGTATGAAGCTTCTGTAAGGCAAAGGACATGGTCAAAAAGACAAAATGACAGCCTACAGAATGGGAAAAGATCTTCACTCATCCTACATCCAACAAAGGACTGATCTCTAAAATATATAGAGAACTCAAGAAACTAGAGACCAAAAAATCAAATAATCAATTTAAAAAGTGAATTCAGAGGTAAAAAGAGAATTCTCAACAGAATTTCAAATGGCAGAATGAAACAAAGAATTGCTCAACATCCTTATCCATCATAGAAAGGCAAATCAAAACAACTCTGATTTACCATTTTACACCTGTCAGAATGGCTAAGATCAAAAACACAATTAACAGTCTGTGATGAAGGGGAAGTAGATAAAGGGGAACACTTCTTCATTGCTGGTGAAAATGTAAACTTGAACAGCCACTTTGGAAATCAGTATGATGGTTCTTTAGAAAACTACAGATCAATCTACCCATTGATTCAGCAGTATCACTATTAATATATACCAAAATGATGCACATTCCTGCCCCAAGGGCATTAGCTCAACTATGTTCATAGCAGCATTATTCACACAATAGCCAGAACCTGAAAATAACTGAGATGCCCTTCAACTGAAGAACAAATTAAAAAATTGTGGTAAATTCATCAGTAAAAAAATGACATCCTATAATTTATAGATAAATGGATGGATCTGATGTGTGGGGGTATCATCTTGAGTTAGGTAACACAGACTCAGAAAGATAGACATGGTATGTACTCATAAATGCATTTTAGGCATAAAGCAAAGGATAACCAGTCAACAATCCACAATTCTCAGGCAGCTAGGTAACAGGAGAAACTTAGAGAAATCCATGGAGCCCCCTGGGAAGGAGAAATAAAGATCTTCTGAGTAAAATGGGATCATACGATGGAGCAAGCAAGGGGAGTTTGGAAGGAATCATGAGAGAAGAAAATGGTTGGGAGTCATGAGAGAAGAAAATGGTTGAATAGGTGGAACAACAGAGAGGGATAACAAAGAAATGAATATTTTGATAGAAGGAGCCACTATGGGGTTAGAAAGAAACCTCCAAGTACCCACAACACACCTCTGGCTAGGACTCCAAGCAATAGTAGAGAGGGTGCCTAAATAGGACTTCTCCTATAACCAAGTGAATGATCACCACAAGTGTTATTATAGAACCTTTATCCAGCAATGGATAGAAGCAGAAGCAAAAATCCATAGCTAAGTACCACGATGAGCTCCAGGTTCAGCTGAAGAAAGAGAGGAGAGTGTATATGAACAAAGGGATCAGGATTATGAGCAGAAGATGCACAGAGACAACTGACTGGAGCTATTGGTAGCTCACTGAACCAGAAACAATCTCTGAAGAACCTTCATGGAAAGAAACTAAACCCTCCAAAGAGTAGACACAAATATGGAAATAAACATATTAATGTTATGTTAAACTAAGAGCAAACTGAAAGTACACTCATCTGCCAAGGCAGATGAAATCTTGATCTAGACCAACTTTGAAGGTATACCTCAGAAGACCTTCTGGAGGAGACCAAGAGAAATAGCTGACTGGAGCTATTGGGAGCTCAATAACTTAGAAAAAGTCACTGAGGAACCTACAGAGAAAGCAAATAAATCCCCCAAAGGTAGAGGATTGCCAAATGGTGTGGGCAGTCTGTGCATCCCCTAGCAGTAGGATCAGACTATGTTCCTGTTGCATGAACTAACATCTAGGGGCTCATTATTTACAGAAGAACACCTAACTCAGTCTTAATACTGGAATGCAGGACTTGGACCTACCTCAACTGGATATGCCAGACTGAACTGACCCACCTTGGGATTTCTTGCCCTTTTGGGAGAATGGATAGGGGAATTGGTTGGGAAGAACCTGTAAGAGGACTGGAAGGGACTGAGGAGAGGAGGTAGGAAAGGGGAGCAGTGGTATATATGGATAAAACCTACTTAAATAAATAAAAAAGAAGAAAAGACTCACAGAAATTGAGAGACTTTTAAAAATATTATATGAGTGCAAAAGGACTAATATATCTACATAAATTTTATGATAAATGTATTTTAAAGACCATTTACAATCAGCTATTATATTTGCTATAATTGCATGTTATATTTGCTATATATAATTACATGTGTGGTATTTTGTGACAGCAAGCAACCAGTACTATTATAACAATGTCACTTCATTTAAGCCAAGTAAGCATGATCTTTTTAATAAATATTACCAGGCTAATTTAATATTTGTTTGAACAGATCATATATATACTCTTACTTTATAATAAATTTATATATAATATACTAATATGTGTGTAAATATAATTTTAAATGCTCTGTAGACCACTTTGTAAAAGATAAATCATTATGCTTCTAAAAGACAATATATTTTTTCAAGATATGTTACTGATGACTAAATGAGACTTAAAGTTATTAGCCAAAAAGTTATTAGTCAAAAAGGCATTAGTCAAAGGGTAAGATAGCATAAATTTTTTTCATTAAAAATACTGATGAGGAAACCAGTAAAGTTCAGGTGGAAGTATTCAACAGCAGCCATGAATTATAATAATTTTTACATCTATAAAGATAAAATTTTCAATGCTCCAAAGACAGGCTCTGGAACCTTATTTTTGTAAAAGGCTATAAATTGACACCAATCAATAGAAAATTGCAAATTAAAATAAAATGTGTAAAAAAGGGCTAAAGTATTTTCAAAATAAGGAATCTCTTCATGTAGAACACATACATTTCTTTTTCTGTTTTTCTGCCCCTCACCTCTCTCTCTCTCTCTCTCTCTCTCTCTCTCTCTCTCTCTCTCTCTCTCTCTCTCTCTGTGTGTGTGTGTGTGTGTGTGTGTGTGTGTGTAGACAAGAAAAGACCAGAACCTTTGGTGTTATTCACTAGGCACAACCCATCTTTTTCAGGGTTTCTCACTAGCTTGAAATCAACCAAGAAAGCTAAATTACCTAGTCAGAATGGTGCATAGATGTTCTGTGTATACCTTCCTTGTGTAGAATTTTCCTGTGAGAAAAAGCCTTACATCTTTAAAGAAAAACTTCTTAGAATATATGATGTAAAAAGTAGGTGAATCAACAAGATTTTTACGACAGTAGTTTACAAAGACATGAAACAAGAGGATATTCTACGAGAAACTGAAACAACCTGCCTCGAAGCTCTTGAAAACATGAACTAAACAACATAAAATAGCTTCTAGGAATCCCTGAAACTGACCAGATTCTCAAAGAATATATAAACAATAAAGATTGCTAAGCAATACACTTGGATGGGCCTAGCTACAATGAAGAATCCCAGACACAGCAAGCAGCTTGGAGGTCACACAGAATAGCTGACCTTTGAAGAAGCAGAAAGCCACCCAGTAGCCTGAAAGAGGCAGGAGGCCAATTGAGCTGCCTGCAAGAGCCTCAGACCAACTACCTGGATAGGACACTTTCTAACCTGGTAAACTACCAGCAATTTGTGCACTTTGCTTCAGGTTTTCAGATATTGTGAGCTGTCACTCATGCTGGAGGGCTTTTAATGTAGCTGTGTTTGAGTTATTTCTGCTCCTCTGAGTACCCCTTCATCCATTTTCCTGTTACTCTATTAAAACTCACTGGTTCACTAAATTGGACTTTGGTGCTACCCATCATTCATTTCCTATCTGGGGTAATGGAAACTTCTCAAGTGCTAGGGATTACAAATCTGTACTACCACATTTGGCTTATTTAACAAATGTTATCAGATTTAGCTCAGATTCTCATTTTACTAAGGTATTTCCACAGCTCCAAAATAAGAATTCTCATGTACTGTGAAGTTGAATTATACAGTCTTATAGAAAAGCAGTTTCTGCAGTAATTGCAAAGACAGACAGACAGACAGACAGACATAGACACACACACACACACACACACACACACACACACACACAGACAGAGACAGAGAGAGAGGAGGGAGCCTTTCTTCCTGCAAGTATATTCAAGTTTTAGCAAACAACATGTTATAGTATAATATTATGATAAGTAAAACTCAAGTGTTTATAGACAGTATAATGCATAAACTGTAGCATACTCACAAAATAAAACATTGTAAAGTCAGCAAGTAGACAAACTATGATATATTGAACAACAGAGAATAACTGCAAAAATGTTGTGAGAAAATATTCTGACAGAGCAAAACATAAGAGGTTGTCGCTGATATTGGTATCATAAAGCTAACTAACTTATGTGTGTTTGGAGGTTAGAAGACTGATAAAACTTGCTGAATATGGTGAATGAAAATAGAAAGGAGGTAATATTTTCAAAGGTGATCAAGAGACAAATACTTAACCCAAAGTTTTATTTTTCCCAATTTACCAGATTTACAGAAAGGAAAGCTATTCATTTAATGTTGTGGAATCTTCTAAATTACTGAAATGAACAATAGTTTCACAAGATGCATCAAATTCCATAAGCTTCTCCTATGAATTTCACAAATTTAATACACATTGATTTAAACAATTACATGAGATAATTTAAAATCCTCAAAAACATTCATTCCCTTAACAGCTATCCACAAGGATGACCCCAGCTAAGACTCCAAGCAATACTGGATAGGATACCTGAATTTGTCTTCCCTTGTAATCAAAATGATGACCACACTAATTATCATCATAGAACTTTCATCCAGCAACTGATGGAAGCAGATGCAGAGATCCACAACTAAGTACAGGGTTGAGCTCCGAGTCCAGTCAAAGAGAAGAAGGAAGGATTATATGAGCAAAGAGGTCAAGATCATGATGGGGAAACCCACAGACAGACAAAGTTGACCTAACCTACTGTGAACTCATGGACTTTTGATTGACAGCTGGCACATCTGCATGGTACCGAACTAGGCCTTCTAAATGTGGATGACAATTGTGTAGCTTGGGCAGTTTGTGGGGCTTCTGACTGTGGGACAAGGATTTATCCGTAGTAAATGAACTAGCTTTATGGAGCTGATATCTTATAGAGGGATACCTTGCTCAGTCTTGATACAGCGGGGAGGGGCTTGGTCCAGCCTCAGCTGGATAGTTTTTCCTTATGAGGTTATTTAATTTAAGTAAAAAATTTGAAAACATATGCATTCTCTTTTATATCAAAATCCCACTTGTATATATAATCACATGACAAGGATAATCAATTCTGTCACTTGTACTACTAAAAGATGAAAGCAAAATTCCCTCAAAAAATAAGTATCCTCTACACAATGGAATATTATATTCATTTAATGAACACTATCAAATATTATTAAATAAATTTTAATTACATATTTAAATATTAGTTACATACCACTCATAATATTTACCTTATGTTTTCTATCTACATTTAAAATATAAATTTTAACACATAGAAAATTACCTAAACATATATTTCTTAAAGAATAACATACAAGGACCAAAAGGCATATTTAATAGAAATGCTTAACATCACTAATCTTTAGGCAAATGTAGAATGAAAGCACAATGAGAGATTGACTCAAAATTATTATGCCAGAAAAGATGTGGAAAAAAATAAAACATAATAATATTACAATGTAAATGTAAATTAGTCTACCCACTAGAGAAACCTGTATGTAGGTTTCCTTAATAGACTACGACAAGAACTACCATATGATCCAGCAGTCTTGCTACAAGCCTATATACAAACAAAGTGAAAATATGTCAAAGAGAAGCCTACATTCCCATGTTCTTTGTGATACTATTCACAATAGATAAGGTATGACAAAATCCTAGATGTGTAGCAACTGAAGAACATGTACAGAATATATTGTTCATATAAACAATGAGATATTATTTAGCGATAAGAAAACCAGTTTTGGCAATGTTGATGGGACTAGAAGTAATTGTGATATGTTCTGTATGCCAGGTAAAGAAAACCAAATACTGTATAAGAGCAGTTGTATGTTCAATACACACAGGAAATGGAAATTGTACATGATGCTAAATGACTGGATGTACACATAGAGATAATAGGAGATAGGAGAAGAGAAATAGTTACATGAGGCTGGAGATAGGAGGAGAGGAATGGGAAGAGGGTAATTGATGGCTAGTATATCGCACTAGGAGAAGCATAAGAAGTTGTAATGTAAATGAAGTATGATTGAAGATAAAAATATTTTAGTACAACTTTCAGAGTGCTGAAAGAAAAGATTTTGAAAGATTTTTACCTTAGATATAAATGTAAATGTGACAAGATGAAAATGTTTAGGTGGTAGATTTATATATTATACAAAATTTGCATATATTAAAGCATCACATGGTATCTAATAAATATGTATAATTTTTGTGTGTCTATAAGTTACAATAAAAAAAATTCAAATACTAAAACCCCCAAAAGTCATGTATGATTGCTTGTGCTGTCAAATACATTTTGAAGTCAAATTTTTTTTCTTTTTTTTTAAATTTATTTTGTATTTATCAAAAAAAAACAGTAAAATGAATTTAAAATGCTGAAAAGTTAACAATAACTATAAAGAAGATAAAAATCATAAGCATGACTTATCAAGGGTGATAATGCAAAACAGATTGCTACACATATATTTACTTTGTGTTCAGCTTTCCCTCTGAATTTTTTTTCCATCCCTGTATATCCTTATTCAAGGTCCCTTCCCCCTCCCACCACATCAGGTGATTTTACTTCTCCGCAACTCCCCATCCCCTCCCTGGGCAGGGAGCAGACAGTCCTATGGTCACACTGATCCAATAATGCTTGGATCAGTCTCCACTCCTGGCCAAATCCAGTTTTGTCCACCCTCCCTCAAGAATGAGTGAGGTGTTCCTATAGTTGGAGTGAGGTCCGAAGGGTTAGTCCAGGGTGTTTCTGATCCCAAGATGTTCAGTGGTTGTTGTTTGCCGCTTGGGCATGCTTGTTTTTTTTTTTTTTCTTGTTTGTTTGTTTAGAGACCACTAATGAGTGAGTACATCCCCTGCTTATCTTTCTGAGATTGTGATACCTCGCTCAGAAGGATATTCTCAAAATCCATCCATTTGCCTGCAAATTTTAGGATATCATTTTTTCTTACTGCTGAGTAGTATTCCATTGTGTAGATGTACCACAGTTTGTTAATCCATTCTTCAGTTGAGGGACATCTAGGTTGTTTCCAGGTTCTTGCTATTACAAATAATGCTGCTATGAACATAGTTGAGCTAATACCTTTGGAGTGTGAATGTGCCT
>PVIH01020145.1:0-16952 GCA_004025045.1 Sigmodon hispidus | reverse complement strand
GTTCAGTGTGGCACATAAACTGCTAAAACCTGATTTTAGGAACAGACATATATGACAGTCTTGTCAGTTTATTGAAGAGAGAGGCTAAATTATATGAGCAAAGGGGGTCAAAATCATTATGAGGAAATCCACAGAGACAGCTGACCCAAGCTATTGGGAGCACACTAACTGTACTTGCAAATGGGGAACCTGTATCAGACCGAATGTGGACCTTTGAATGTGGATGATAATTATTTAGTTTGGAAAGTTTGTGAAGTCCTAGCAGTGGGAACAGGACTTAGCTCCAGAGAATGAACTGGCTTTTTGGAGCCTATTATTTATGAGGAATACCTTTTTCTAGCCTTGATCCATGGGGGAGGCACTTGGTCCCTTAACTTGATATGCCAGACTTTGTTGCCTGCCCATGAAATGTCTTACACTTTCTGAGGAGTAAATGGAGATAGGAGAAGGCTAGGGGTGAGCAGAAGGAAGGGAGAGAGGGGGGACTTCTGGTTGGCATATAAAATAAAAACAGTACAAATAAAAAAAGAAAAAGAAAATGTTCTACAGTCTTGACTATAGCCAGATCTTATGAAGACATTCTCTTAATTGAGATTCCTTCCTCTCAAATGATTTTAGCTTGTGCCAAGTTGACATAAAACTATCTAGGACACTTCATAAGCATATGTTTTATTCCCAGATTTTCCCTCCCCACCTCAAAGGGCCTGATATGGTGGTGTTTTGTTGTATTCCAGAGAGGAGACCGGGACAGGTAGAACCACTATGCCTGGTCAGCCAAGCACAGTTGGCAAGTTTTGAGTCTTGTCTCAGTAAAGAACAATACTTGACTTTGACCTCTGTCCTTGCTGTAGATGCATCTGCATCCACACAGAAACATCAACGCATATGAAATAAAATCATGTAAAACAAACCAAAATAAAACAATGAATTAAAGAAATCAGAGAACTGGACAGGAAAAGTACATTTCTAGGCATAGTTTACTTGTGTGTTTTACATCAGATTTCATGGTAGATTATCCTTTATCATGAGATCATTTATTTTGCATTTCTTTGCAAATTTAGTAAAACAATGGGTAAAGCAATGAAAACTGCATTGTAGCTGTATTTCACTGGACATTTAAAATTATAAAGACTGTATAAAATTTTAAAGTCATCTCCCAATGGCATAGCTATTGTGATTTTATTTTTAACAGTGGATTTTAATTTTAAAGTGAATGCATTTTTTCATAATGTATGTGGAGTTATGCTTGATATAAGATTTTTAGTTTTAGGTGAAAATATCCTTTAATTCTCCATTAATACATCATAGCATTATTATTGTATAGTCACTTCATTACTTGACATGATTTTGTTATTGCTACTGAAGACCTCAAATACACAATATAAACTGGTAAATAAGCATTTGTACCAAGATTTCAAAGTCAGTAAATTTTGACGAACAATAAATAATTTTTTAGTCCCTGGAGTATTGTGCCCTTATTACCACACTAAATCCATATTGGCTTTTCAGTAAAGCTTGGTATTCATGAGCAGTATTCTTGTTCATTAATTTCTTAGCTTGCAGTCTAAGCAGATAACTTAATGCCTTAAAAATCCTTAATAATACACATAGCACATGGAAAATGGTTTTTGATTGTTCACCCTGATTCAAACCTACCCTAACTTTAGGTAACAAGCCCTATTACTGCTCCCAGAGGCATTAGAAATGTTAAGTGAATTGGTGAAATTGATTTGCCCCAAATTCAATAGCTCTCATTTATCTTCTAAAATGCATTTTATAGGGATTTACACCCACCTAACTATGCACCTTCCCACACACTCTTTATTGCACAGCACGATTTTGATCACATACTGTTTAAACTCTAGGGGCAATAAAACTTACAGAGAAGTTAAAATGTAATTTCATATGGCAAATACACACTCCATAGAATGTGTTCTTAAAAATTAACCCAATATTTGTCTTTCTCCTTCTCCATCTATGCTCACAGTCTCCCTTTAGAAACTGTTTCTTTAATAAAAGGACACTCCCACTATTGCCTAGATGATACAGACAAATGATCCTTGAGATTTTTAGGAAATACTGTTTTTTTGTTTGTTTTCTTAGTTAATTTAATGTATTTATTAAAGCTCAAGTAAATAAAGCTATTGTACTTTTACCTAAAACAAGGATAATAAATTACTACAACCTAATATCCAACTACTCTTTGAGGTGTCATTTAAAATTAGCTTTATAGATTATACACGTTTAAAATAATTTTGCATTTACACAGAATAGAATACATCTGAAAAAATCACTTTTAAAAGTTCAACTTAAAAATAACATCATTTAAATATAACTTCAAATTTAGGTAAAATCACAAAAAATCTTAAGAATGACTTCCTCAGTTTTATTTATATTTCCAGAAATTAAAGGGCTGACTAAGGCTGAGGGAATGGCTTAATAGATAAATCATCTGCTGTGCATGCACAGTGTGGAGTTTAGACACTTCACTTCAAAGCCATTTAAAACAAAGAAGTGGTGGCAAATATCAGCAACAATTGCATTCCTACAGTGACAAGGGTGACAGAGACAGAAGGATATCTTGAAGCCAGTGGGCCAACAAAAATCATTTATAAGTACTGGAGTGAAAAACAAAATATCATGTCTCAAGGTAGAAAGCCAAGACTGACACCTTAGGTGGTCCTTTTACCTTTAAAGAGAGAGAGAGAGAGAGAGAGAGAGAGAGAGAACCAGATTATTTAATTCCTTAAAATTAAAGAAATGTCACTATTCTGAAAAAATGAGTCTGTTTCTCTTTATTCATCATAATAAAACCAACTTACTACAATTGTATTTTTTTAAGGAAACATCAAAATTGAAAAGCATTTCTGTAACCATTGGCTTCATCTATATAATTCACTCTGTGTGATATTCTATATAGTTGCAAATTGATGTATCTCTTCTTATACCACAAAATAAAAATGCATATTGCATTACTCAGTATGTGCAACATGCCTAACAAATGAGAAAATTGATGCCCCTGGGAGTTTTAATCTTACTGATAACTCACAGAATAACATGATATAAAGCAGTGAATCATGAAAATGGTGATGCTTAGGGAGCTGTGTATTGGTTTTGAAAAACTGAGGAAGATCTAGGAGTGGCTTTCAGAAGGCTGATGATTCACCGGGTGTGTGTACAACATAAACACTGATAACTAAATGGGAAAAAGGATGGAGATTACTACTAGACAGAGAGGACCTCAATGGAGAACTGAGAAAAGGTATTAAAACAATAATCAATTTATTTGGAGGATAATTTGAAAATTCATATAGTATGTAACTGTATATGTATGTGTAAATGTAAATGTTCATGCACTTGTGTGAATATCTGACAGCACAAGTGCTGGCCAGAGGCCAATGTTTGTGTCTTTCTCCACTGTTCTCCAACTTGTTTTTGTGATCGGCCTTAACTAATTTGGCTAGACTGTTTAGGAAACCTTAGAACATTTTTTCCTCCACCTCCCAGTACCAGGACTGTAGATGCATAATGTAGATACTACCAGTTTTTTCATGGGTTCTGGAACTCAAACACGGGTTTTCATATTTTACCTAGTGAGTCAACTCTCAGGCCCATCCTCCAGTCCCCAAATATTTTTCAGTGTAATCCCCACCAATTCACTTTAGTAAACTCACTTAACTTGAAAAACAGATAAAACAGCACACTATAAGGAAATTTATTAAAAAATTTATAACACACTTAGTATGTTACTGTAAAAGTTAATGGTCATAAGGGCAGTAAAAGCATGGAAGCTGCCAGAAATCCAGGTAGGCTCCTTGTGCTTGAACTTCCCCCACCCTCTCCTTGGCCCTCCACCCCATGTCTACTACATCTTCATATTCTTAGCTGTGGTCCAAAATACAACCTGGATGGAGACCTCATGCTCAACCATAGGCCACATTAGCTAGAAAAATATGGAGGAAACAAAAAGCAAAGAACTAAACACCTATTCAACAAAGACAGCCAGAAATAAGCATCTAGGTTTATAATAACCACAAAGTTAAGTGTCTAGATGCCAGCACAAAAACACATACAAAAACAGCTAAGGCAATATGTTACTGTCAGAGCCCAGCTAACCCTGAATATTTCAACACAGATGAAGCACAAGAAAAAACCTTAAAACAAAGTATGCAAAGATGATAGCTATCCTTAAAGAAGAAATGAATAATTGTCTTTAAAAAAGCAAGAAAAAGCTCCAGGGCAAACTGCATCATCAGAAATGGACTGACACCTTTGAAACTCAGAGATCCCCCACTCAGAGCAGACAGGAGACACACAAACCCTCTAGCCACAATTGACTAGGAGCTGACTAATTGTAAACCACTGAAGCCATGGGCAGACACCAGTGCAAGACTACATTTAATAATATAAAGAACAACAAGGCAACACCAGAAGACACTGGAGGTTCCACAATACCAAGACCCAAGCAGAGCAATGAAGAGGAAACAGAAGGAAACAACATCAAAAACACCTTTTTGAAGATTATAGAAGCTTTAAAAGAAGATATAAAAAAATTCTCTTAAAGAAATAGAAGAAAATACAAACAAAAATTGGAAGAATTGAACAAATCCTTGAAAGAAAACCAAGTAAAGGGAAACCAAAAAAATGAAAGAAAGATTCCAGAAACTAAAAATTGAAATAGAATCAATAAAAAGGTACAAACTGAGGCAAAGTTGGAAATAGAAAACCTAAAGTAAAGAGTTGGATCTAAAGATATAAACATAAGTAACAGAATCCAAAAAGAGATGGAAGGGAGAATCTCTGGAGTGGAAGACTCAATAGCGGGAATAGATACATCAGTCAAAATAAACACTAAAACCAACAAAGCCATAACTCAAAACATTTAGGTAATTTGGAGCACTATGAAAAGGCCTAACCTGAGAATAATAGGAATAGAAGAAGGAGAATACCAGCTCAAAGACACAGATAATGTAGTCAATAAAATCATGAAAGAAAACTTTCTCAACCTAAAGAAGGAAATGCCTATAAATATACAAGAAGCTTACAGGACACCAGATAGATTTGGCCACCAAAAAAGTCCACTTGCCATTTAATAATCAAGGCACAAAACATACAGAACAAAGAAAAAATTTTAAGAGCTGCAAAAAAAAGGGCCGACTTACCTATAAAGGTAGATCCCACAGAATAATACCTGATTATTCAATGGAAACAATGAAAGCAAGAAGGTCCTTTTCAGAAGTTATACAGACAGGAAAAGAGCATGGCTGTCAACTTAGACTACTATACCCAGCAAAACTATCAATCACCATAGACGGAGTAAACAAGATATTTCATGACAAAGTCAGACTTAAACAATAACTATCTACAAATCTGGTCCTTCAGAAAGCATTATAGGGAAAACTCCAACATCAGAATCCCAGATACACCCATGAAATCATAAACAATCTATAATCCCACAGAAGAAAAGCCCAGAGAAAGGAAATACATACAAGCTACCACCAAAAATAATAGGAAACATCAATCAGTGGTCACTAATATCCCTTAATATCAATGAACTCAATTTACCTATAAAAAGACAAACATTAACAATGTGGGTATAAAAACAGAGGTCATCCTTCTGTTGCATAAAAGAAACACACCTCAATCTTAAAGACCAACACAGACTCAGAGTAAAGGGTTGGAAAAAGATTTTCCAATCAACTGATCCTAAGAAACAAGCTGGTGTGGCCATCCTATCCAATATCTAACAAAGTAGACTAAAATATATTAAAAGAGACCAGGATAAACATTACTTACTCAGCTCAGGAAAAACTGATGAAGATGAGATTTCAGTACTGAATATTTATTCCCCTAATATAAGGGTAAATACCTATGAAATAGAAAGACTACTAAAGCTCATGTTCCACATCAATTCTCACACCTTAAGAGTGGGAGACTTCAATACCACACTTTCACCCTTGGATAGCTAAACCAGAAAGAGACTCAACAGAGAAATAAGGAGTCTAACAGAGATTATGATGCAAAAGGATTTAATAGATATTTACAAAAGCTTCCACCCAAACTCTAAAGATTATACATATTTCTTAGCACCACATGGAACTTTCTCTAAAATTGACCACATGTTGTTCATAGAGCAAATCCACTACTAAATGACTACATCCTCTGCTTATATTTCTGAATTTGAGATACCTCCCTCGGGAGAATATTCTCCAAATCCATCCATTTGCCTGCAAATTATAGGATATCATTTATTTGACTGCTTAGTAGTACTCCATTGTGTAGATGTACCACAGTTTGTTAATCCAGTCTTCAATTGAGAGACAGCTAGGTTGTTTCCCCATAATTTCATAAAAAGTGACACCATTAGGAGGTGTGGCCTTATTGAACTAAGAGTGGACTTGGAGGACTTTGGCCAGTGTGTAGGTGGGCTTTTTGGTCTCATACATGTTCAAGATTTCACCTTGTGTTCTATTGTCTGCAGGATGTAGGACTCTCAGCTAGTTCTCTAGCACTAGGTCTGTCTGCATGCCATGATAATAATGAACTAAACTACTGAACTGTAAGAAAGCCACCCCAATGAAATGTTTTTTCTTTATAAGATATGCCATGGTCATAGTATCTCTTCACAATGATAGAAACCCTAAGGCATATATGAGCATTTCATGAGATGCTAACAAAAACCTTTGACAAAATTCAACACTGCTTCATGATATTAGTCCTGGAGAGATTAGGAATACAAGGGACAAACCTAAACATAATAAAGGCAGTTTACAGTAGACCTATCAGCAACACCATATTAAATGGAGAGAAACTGAAGGTAATTTCACAAAATTCTGGGATAAGACAAGGCTGTCCATTTTGTTCATATTTACTCAATGTTGTACTTGAAGTTCCATGTAGAGCAGCAAGACAACTGAAGGAGCTCAAAAAGATACAAATCAGAAATGAAAAATGTCAGTTATCCTTATTTACAGTTAATATAATAGTATACATAACAAATGTCCAAAGTTTTACCAGGCAAATCCACATCTAATAAACATGTCTCTATGTAGAATGAATACATACATACATACATATATATATGTACATATACATATATATGTGTGTGTATATATATATGTATATATATATATATATATCTCAAACTGTGAAAAACCCAAGTTGATCAAAGACCAAAGCAAATGAAACCTGAAACACTGAACCTTATAGAAGAAAAACTGCAGAACAACCTTGAATGCATTGCCACAGGAGACAATGTTCTGAACAGGACACCAATAGTTCAAGCATTAACATCAACAATAAATGGGACCTCATGAAACTGAAAAGCTTCTGTAATGCAAAGGACATTGTCAGTAGGGAAAAAATGGTATCCTAGAAAAAGCGAATTTTCTTTTTTACCAACTTCACATTTGACAGAGGTCTAATATCCAAAATATATAAAGAACTCAAGAAACTGAACATCAACAAACTAATATAATCCAGTTGTTAAATGGAGAATAAATATATTCAGATGATTCTAAACAGAGTAATTTCAAATGTCTGAGAAACACTTAAATCACTGTTTAAAATTCTTAACCATTATGAATATGCAAGTCAAAACTATGAATCTTACACATGTCAGAATGGCTAAGATTAGCAACACGAGTGACATTTCATGCTGAAGAAGATGTGGAGCAAAGGGAACATTCCTACATTACTGGTGGGAGTGCAAACTTGTACAGTCAGTATGAAAATCTAGAACAGTACCTGAGAAGATTGGGAATCAATCTATCCCAGGATACAGCTATACCATACCTGGGCTTATAATAAAAGTATGCCAATCCTATCACAAGGACACTTCTGCAATTATGTTTATTCATAGTACCCAGAAACTGGAAACCACCTAGATGTCCTTCAACCAAAGAAGGAACACTCTAAGTGGTGCAAATGTCCACTCTGGGAAGGAGAAATAGAGTAGATTATTTGGGTGGATTTGTGGAATCTATGGATGGAAACAGCAGTGATCAAGTTAAGGGAAGAAATGGAAGATCAGAGTGTGGGGAGAGATAACTTGAATCAGAAGGCAACGCTTGGAGAGTGATGTGGCAACCTAGTACAGTAGAAGCTACCTGAAATCTATGAGGGTGATTCTAGCAAATGCCCCTATTATTAGAGGATAAGGTGCCTGATAGCAAATGCCCCTATTATTAGAGGATAAGGTGCCTGAAGGGGCCGTCTTCTATAAACCAGATAGGCTTCCAGTGGTGGCACTGGGACAACAACACAGCTACAAGACCTTCAACCTACAAACATTTTTTTCACATTACCTACATCTGACTGGTTACTTTGCCTCTGGTCATTCCCCATAGATGATTTTGTATTTTCTTGAATATATCTTTTTCATGCACAGTATCACTAATTCCCATTTCTTGTATTAGAGTCTATTCTTGAAAGCACTTAATTCAGAACTTATCCTTGTCTCTCATACCTGGTGAGCAAAGATAAAGAACTTTTTATGTGGTTCTACACTACCTATATTTTTCTTAGTAAATCTTTTAGTGGATTCTAGAAGCACAGTGCAGCAGTAGGAGACTAAAAATATTTTCAAGGTTTTGCAGAAAATTATTTAAAAATTCATGCTTTGCCATTCATAAATTACAGAAACTTGATAAAATCTTTTTAAATCCAAGAAAATACTAATAATTTCTATGACAAGACCAATAATTATTTGTGAATATGAAAATGACCTTTTATGAAATAGAAGTATTAATAGTAAAATTTTAATTAACAATGCTAGGAAACTGAATTATCTTTCGATACTCACATATGAAGTGATGATAAAAAATGAACTCAGAAATTGAAAGAAGCATTTGATAGTATAATATTCATTATAGAGTTCTGTAAATTATTAACTATGAAGAACAACGTACTTGGATCAATTTTTTATGTATTTGCTTTTTAAGAGCTGTTCAATGATTCTTCATTTATCACCTTTTCCTTTCTTTCTGTAAGCACTATGAATGTTCAAATTTACTTTTTAACATATAATCTCTGACTTAAGGAAGACTGCTAATGATGCTTGTATTACTGCTCATTTTTTTTTTACAGTGGATGAATATAGAAACCTCTTTTATTTAATATCATATATTGACCAGCTGGTATAGGAATTTCTAATGTTTGTTTTGCTTATTTTCAATTTTTTTATTTTTAAGTGTACAAATGTTTGTGAATGAATGTGCAAGCACTTGCACTGGTGCATCTTTGGAGGTCAGAGGGGCGCCTTCAGAGTTTGTTCTCTCCTTCCACTATGGGCTCTAGGTAGCAATCCCAGGTTGCCAGGACGGCAGATCAAATGCTTTTGCCAACTGAAATATCTCACTAGCCACATGACTTCTTTTTAACTTTTGGTTATTTCCATGGTTGCAGAAAATACTTTATTTCTAACTCAAAACTACTTTTCACACTAAAATTACTAGTTTATTTGTGTTTCATATATAACATTTGGAAATATCTTACTGATTCTCTGAAAGAACGTTTAAGAGTTTTGTTGTATAAAGAAAAACAGCTTAAATAACACAATTTGTGATTTTAATCTGATGTCATTTAACTGTCATAATTAGTCATCAGACAATGAATGTAAAGTAACAATTCAGAAGCTAATATAAAACAATAGAGAATAACAAGAATTTAAATTTCATGCATCATTTCTTCTGGAAAACACATCATGAGGAGAAATAGCTTTGAAAAAGTTCAAGAGGGTTGCCATTTAGTTAATTAACTTAACCATTTTCATTAGCAGACTCAATATTGACTTTAGAATAATGTCTGCTTAATTTCTTTCAGGCAATGAATATGCATGAAGCACTGTCAAAGTTAAAGTAGAAATAAAGATACTATTAGGTAAGAAATAAAAATAGGAAATGGGGACTAAGTCAGAACACTATGCTGTGTTCAGTCGTAAACAAATTCTATTTGTTTGCACCATGTTGTTGTAAACTATTAAGATATGGCCTTTTCACATTATTTTAGCTGCTTAGCTCAGGATTTATAATAATCTCAGTTCTGTAAGAATACATTTCTAAATTGGTTGGAGAAGACTAAAACACTGCATAAACCCAGTGAACTAAATATAATTTTCTGCTTCAATTGACAAGCTAGTCTTTAAAAAATAACAGTCATTTCTTAAACCTCTTATGGCCATCTTCATTTTACATGCTTTTATATTAGAATAACTAAAATCAACAGGATACTATTGATTTTTGGAGGTAGAAGTCTTATCCACAGGCCTGAAATAAAGTGAAATCCATCACAACCAAGTGGTGAACACATATGTGATAAAATTGAAGTAATAATATAAAAAATTAATCATACATAGTAGAGATTTTACTGTGATGCTAGATTGATTTTGTTGTCTCTGGGCATTATAAACTTTCAGGTATTATCAAGTAATTTTAATTAATTTGAAATACAACAATAAGCATTTCATAGAGCAGAATCTTAGTTTTTTAACCAGACATTCTTATGAGATTGCAATGCAGAATCAAATGGGCAAGACTTTTGCTTTTAATATGTATGTGTAAGCCCCACAGCAGCAAACCTCATTAAGTTAGTCTGTAACAGAGTCTTAACAGCACAATCCCATTATACAGTTAAGATTGGGAAAAAGATTTCTGGATTCCAGCAGCTATGATATCTCAGCTGTTATAGTCCACACAGAATACAATGTCTATTAGTAGTAAGAAAATCAAACTGCTGCTGTGTTAACATCTTGTCCCTAATTTCAATTGGGTTTCATATTAAATTTACAACATCTAAAATTAGAGTCAAGTGTAGTTTTCTAAAACAAATTAAGAATTGGAAGGCCTTGATTTAGTAATCTGCTTTACCACTTACAAGCCATCTGAACTCTGTGGCACAGAATAACTTCTGTAAGGCCATGTACTATTTTTGTAAATTAGAAACCAATATTTTTACTGTATCTCTACTTTGTAGTTCTCATCTTCATGTTTTATATTCATTCCAGAGTCTTTTTTATTTTGCATTAAAATGGCACTAAAATCTATACTCTGAATTTAGATTCTCTTTTTGCAGAGGACTTGTTCACGCCATTATCATCTGGGCTGTTGGAAAAAATGAAAAGAAAAAAAAAAACCTTTAACTGGTTTGGAGACCACCTCCAGTCATCATCAGGAATACATAAGCTTTGACAGTACCCTATACGTCATTCTTTTAAAACAAAACTCAGTTCTTGAAAGAAAATCTTTTCCTTCAAGTAAAATTATCAGAACTGTGTTTTTCTTTTGTGATAATTAAAGTAAAATGTCAATTAATCCATTCTCAAATAGAGATTCTAGTGCATTCTCCCCAAAAGACATATAACATATACATGCTTAGCAGAACCAAACTCTTCTTTCAGAAAATACTTACTGTCATGTTGGGGGTAGAGCTGAGTATAGCCTAGTGGCAGACCACTTGCTTTACATGTGTGAGGTGCTGCAACCCATGTCCAGCATTCCAAAATAAACCAAAAACGTGGACTGAGGAACATTAAATACCACTCAACTACTTCTGTTGGAGCTATGATAGAAGCAGTTGAATGTGCAGTTTTAATGGGACAGAGTTGTGTTTAATGATTATTAATGACAACCACTGTGTTCAATTAGAAGATATACATTCAAGATTCCCTCATTTGGTTGATAAAGATTTTAAAATCTCATGTTCAAACATAACTTTCTACTTCTAAACAATTGCCTGACTTGATTTTGAAGCAATGTTGACAAATATTTTATTTACAATCTTTTTTTGACAATTTTTGTAAAAGTTTTATCTATCCATAGGCATCTTGTGTAATGCTATCCTCTGTTGCAGTCTTATCTTTCCACATGATTTTTCACAAGCTAATTACAAATAGGGTTATTTGATGGGTTAGGAGGGCTGTTCATTAGAGGCTTCTGTCTCCCTGCCTCACAATTGTATTGCTTCTTTCTACACAATGCTTTACTATTATTTAACTCTAACCCTAAACCTAACCCTACAATAAGAATTATTAATATGAGAGTAGAATTAATATATGTTCTTTATTATGTTAACAATATTCACAAATATTCACCTAAAATTAAGCATTTATGTATTCATGGACTTAATGTTTTTCTGAGTATAATTAAATAATGAGTTAAACATTTAATTTTAAATTTATATAGAGTTTATAAAAGAACACATAAAAATGATAATCACTCATGAAATGTAGAGGAGCACTTCAGGCAACTATGAACCATAAAATCTCATGATATACCAACCTCACAGACATGTAAGCATAACTCTATGGTGCTGATGTCATGGTAAAAATATTTAAAAATACGTCTCTCAGAAAGTTCACTCAAAATTCTATAACATGATATTCTGAAACACATATTAGATATATTGTAATGTTATTGAAATATAAACTTAAACTTTTATTATGCACTTGAAAATGTTTTAATATGAGCTAATTAACACAATGTTTTACCTCTAATTTATTGATTGATTATTAAAACTTTCAATACTGTCACTTCATCTTTTGTCCTATAAGGCTGATTCTTTCATTCTCTTTTGATACATATAGGGTTGAGTAAGAAAGAGCTGTTTCTTAGGAACATGTTTATCTTAAAGCAAGGTCACTCAACCTTGGTGAACCTGGATTATTTTTTGAACAAAGGAAACAATGCTCACTTTGATAACTTTTGTGAGGCTCAGATGAGAGAGTATAAGAGAAATATTTTGCACAATACACAAATAGATATAACTGTGAATTTAAAAAATGTTTAGAAGATTATGATGTAGTTGCTTTGCTCTTGATGTTTAGATCAATAAGACAACAATATAGATGGCAATGCAGTGGCACATTACTATGATGACTGATTAAAATTATTTAACATTTAGATTTTGCTAGTAATAAATATACCACTGAAAATATACATAATACTTAAGCTTTAATCATGTGACAATAATTTATTGAGCACCTTGATTTATAAATTCAAAGGAAATTACAAAATTAGATTTTTTAAAATTATGAATAAAGTCATATTTTCTATCTATGTATATCATTATCCAAGGTCCTTTCGTCATCCCGCCCACCCTCCAGTAACTCGCTCTTCTCCACATCATCCCATCTACTCCCCAGCAAAGGAAGGAGGTCCTAAGGACCCAATATTGCTCAGTTCAGCCTCCACTCCTGGCAGATCCAGTTTCCTCACCCCAACATCAAGACTGAGTCAGGTGTTTCTGTAGAGGGAATAGGATCCAAGGTGCCAGTCCAAGGTGTTTCAGATTCCAAGCTGCTCAGTGGTTGTGGTTTGCAGCTTGGACATGCTTTGGTTTTTGCTTTTTTGTTAAGAGTCCACTAATGAATGAGTACATCACGTGCTTATCTTTCTGCGTTGAGATACCTCGCTCAGGAAAATAATCTCAAAATCTATCCATTTTCTGCAAATTTTAGGATATCATTTTTTCTTACTGCTAGTAGTACTCCATTGTGTAGATGTACCACAGTTTGTTAATCCATTCTTCAGTTGAGAGGCATTTAGGTATTTTCCAGGTTCTTGCTATTATGAATAATGCTGCTATTAACATAGTTGAGCTAATGCCTTTGGAGTGTGAATGTGCATCTTTAGAGTATACACCCAAAAGTGGTATTGCTGTATCCTTGGGGAGATTGATTCCCAGTTCTGAGAAACCACCATTCTGCATTCCAGAGTGGCTGAACAAGCTTACACTTCCACCAACAATGGGAGTGTCCCCCTTGCTCCACAACCTCTCCAGCATACTCTGTCATCTGTGTTTTTTTATCTTAGCCATTCTGACAGGTGTCAGGTGGTATCTCAAAGTTGTTTTGATTTGCATTTCTCTGATGGCTAAAGAAGATGAGCACTTTTTCAAGTGTCTTTCAGCCATTCGTAATTCTTCTGCTGATTATTCCTTTTTTAGTTCTGAATCTCATTTTTTAGATTGGGTTATTCATGGTTTTGGGCTCTAGTTTCTTGAGTTCTCTATATATTTTAGAGATCAGTCCTCTATCACTTGTAGGGTTGGTGAAAATCTTTTCCCATTCTGAAGGCTGTCATTTTGTCCTTTTGACAGTGTCCTTGGCTTTACAGAAGCTTCTAAGTTTCAGGAGGTCCCACTTAAATTGATTGTTGTAATTAGTATCTGTGCCACTCGTGTTATATTTAGGAAGTAGTCACCTGTGCCAGTGCATTGGAGGGTATTTCCCACTTTCTTTTCCATCAAATTCAGTGTGGCTGGGTTTATGTTGAGGTCTTTGATCCACAGGGATTTGAGTTTTGTGCAGAGTGACAGGCTTGGATCTATTTAGAGTTTTCTACACACTACCAACCAGCTATGCCAACACTATTTGTTAAAGATACTATCTTTTTTTCCATTGAATAATTTGGGCCTCTTTGTCAAAGACCAGGTGTTCATAAGTTTTTGAGTTAATGTCTGCGTCCTCACTTTGATTCCATTGATCAACAAGTTTGTTTTTATGCCAGTACCAGGCTGTTTTTATTACTGTAACTCTATATTATAACTTGAAGTCAGGGATGGTGATGCCTCCTGAGGTTCTTTTGTTGAGCAAAATTGTTTTGGCAATCCTGCCTTTCCTGTTTTTCCAAATAAAGTTGAGTATTTTTCTTTCAAGGTCCATAAAATATTGTGTTGCAATTTTGATGGGCAGTGCATTGCTTTTGGAAGAATTGTCATTTTTACCTCTCCAGGAACATGGGAGATCTTTCCATTTTCTGATATCCTCTTAAATTTCTTTCTTCAGTGATTTACAGTTTTTGACAAATAGACCTTTTACTTCTTTAGTTATAGTTACACCAAGGTATTTAATGCTATTTGCAGCTATTATAAAGGGTGATGTTTCGCATATTTCTTTTTCATTCCTTCAGTGTATAGAAGGGCTACTGATTTTTGAGTTAATCTTGGATCTTGCTACATTGCTGAAGGTGTTTATCAGCTGTAGAAGTTTCCTGGTAGAATTTTGTGGGTCACTTATGTATACAATCATATCATCTGCAAATAGAGATAGTTTCACTTCTTCTAAAAATTAGATTTTTTATCCTCCCCCTTTCCTTCATTCTTTTTCAATCATGTATGGAGTAATTTCATAAAGGCTATTATTTCTGTCAAGATCTTAATTTGATTGGTTGATTAAGTGAGGCATAATTTGTAGTTAATCATTATGTCAGACAAAATATAATAACTAAATTTTATTTCATTCATGGACTATTATATATAGCAATATTAATTAAATTTCTTCTCACCGAGAAAAATCTGTTACTTCTCTCAACACCTTATATACCAAAATTTAAAAAGAAAAATTCTGAATAATAGAAAAATGTGAGTTGCACATGTAAATTTGCATAACTGAAACTATATATAACAGCAACAGTGTATTGCTAAAACAGGTTATTTTAGGTAGATATATACATATGTATATAAATATATTCATACATTAATAATAATTAAAAAATAGACCATCAATTTCAAGGAAACTGGGGAGAGTATATGGCAGGGATGAAAGGGAACTGAGAAACATAAATTACAATCTCAATAGTAACACAAAAGAAAAAACTAAGTTAAAATAGATAAAATAATTTTAATAATGCATTCTAATATATAGACTGAGATATTTTATTATATTACTTTCATGCTAAGGCTTGCCGCCTTGCCATCATTCACTATATACATGCTGCAGTTGGCACCCAGAGTCTTATGCAATGCTAGTCAAACATTCTATTCCTAAGATGTATCCTCAGTATCCTCAGTCCTCTTTATTGAGCACAGTTCATTTCCTCATATGTTAATTTATAGCTACCCTAGTAAACTCAACTCATCAGGAATGAAAACAAATTGGAATTTTGTCTACAGTTTTGAAAAAATAAACTTTGAACAAATATTAGTTTCTCTTTCCTAGCTCTTGATTTTCTCCCTCTCAAAAAAGTTTTCATAAAACTATGTTAAATATATTGAAACCATTATTTGAAAAAATAAAATGTTAGCATCATTGTCACAGTAAATACAGCTTCATGCCACACTGAAGTGGTAAGCTTATTATTTTAACAACATATCTGAAACTTCTCCAGTGAATACTTGACTCACATGTGAATATGGATCTCTATTTATGGAAGAAAATGTCTTTAGAATATATTGTATGTAAAAAATTTATAGGTCTATCTTTGTTATATTTTGACATTTCTATGTAATAAAATTTCATTTATGTGGCAGAGCTCAACATTAATACAGTAATAATTTTAGCTGTTATCATCTATTTTGAGTTCTTAATATAAATGAAAGCATGAAAACTATTTTAAAGATGTCCTTAACTTTGATTAGTAAGCAATTGCTATAATACACATGACAAAATAGTTGGAATTTCAAGGGCATTTATTTTATAAAAAGGAAAACCACTATGTACTAAAATCTGAGTTGGAGTCAGCAAGAGACATTTTCTATGAAAACTATGTAAGTTTGAGTCGCTCATATTTTTAAGCCTCTGTCATTTCAGCTCACACTAGCTCTTCTTAGGGCAAAGCTGACAAACTTGACTGCAAATCATTTCTGAACTAAGCCTTTTCAAAGCCTAGTCTACACATATTTTTAAAATATATAATCATAAATTCAATCTCATAAAATAATGTTAGTGCACACAGATGATTGTAATAACTGTTTCTTTCATTCTAAAAATAGTGTTATGTACCAAAAAAATTTAAGTTTCGAGGCTCCTAGAAAACAAATTGCGTAGATGTACCACAGTTTGTTAATCCATTCTTCAGTTGAGGGACATCTAGGTTGTTTCCAGGTTCTTGCTATTACAAATAATGCTGCTATGAACATAGTTGAGCTAATACCTTTGGAGTGTGAATGTGCCTCTTTAGGGTATATACCCAGAAGTGGTATTGCTGGGTTCTTGGGGAGATTGATTCTCAATTTTC
>PVIH01020144.1:0-33316 GCA_004025045.1 Sigmodon hispidus | reverse complement strand
CTTGGAAGAATTTTGTGGGTCACTTATGTATACAATCATATCATCTGCAAATAGAGATAGCTTCACTTCTTCTTTTCCAATTTGTATCCCCTTAATCTCTTTTCGTTCCCTTATTGCTTTAGCTAAAACTTCGAGAACTATATTGAATAGATAAGGGGAGAGAGGACATCCTTGTCTAGTTCCTGACTTTAGTGGAATTTCTTTGAGTTTTTCTCCATTAAGTTTGATACTGGCTGTCGGCTTCATGTAAATCGCCTTTATTATATTTACGTATTCTCCCTGTATTCCTGATCTCTCCAGGGCTTTAATCATAAAGGAGTGTTGGATTTTGTCAATGGCTTTTTCCGCATCTAAGGATATGATCATGTGGTTTTGTTCCTTTAGTTTGTTTATATGATGGATAACATTTACAGTTTTTCATATGTTAAACCAGCCCTGCATTTCTGGGATAAAGCCTACTTCGTCGTGGTGGATGATATCCTTTATACATTGTTGTATACGGTTTGCCAAAATTTTGTTGAGAATTTTTGCATCAATATTCATGAGGGAAATTGGTCTGTAATTCTCCTTCTTTGTTGTGTCTTTGAGTGGCTTGGGGATTAGGGTGATTGTGGCCTCATAAAAGGAATTTGGCAATATTCCTTCAGTTTCTACTGTGTGAAATAGTTTGAGGAGTAACAGTAGTAATTCTTCTTTGAATGTCTGGTAGAATTTGGCACTGAAACCATCTGGACCAGGGCTTTTATTTTTGGGGAGGTTTTTAATGACAGCTTCAATTTCCTTAAGGGTTATAGGCCTGTTTAGGTAATTAATCTGATCTTCATTTAATTTTGGTAGGTGGTACCTGTCCAGGAAGCTGTCCATTTCTTCTAGGTTTTCCATTTTTGTGGAATAAAGATTTTCAAAATATGATCTGATAATTCTCTGTATTTCCTGGGGGTCTGTTGTTATGTCCCCCTTTTCGTTTCTGATTTTGTTGATTTGAGCACTCTCTCTCTGTTTTTTGATTAGTTTGGCTAAGGGCTTATCTATCTTGTTAACTTTCTCAAAGAACCAACTCTTAGATTCATTGATTCTTTGTATTGTTCTTTTTGTTTCAATTGTATTGATTTCAGCTCTAAGTTTGATTATTTTCTGCTGTCTACTCCTTCTAGGTGAGTTTGCTTCTAATTGTTCTAAGGCTTTCAGCTGCACTGTTAGGTGTCTAGTGTGGAATTTCTCTAGGTTTTTCATATAGGCATCTAGCGCTATGAATTTTCCTCTTAAGACTGCTTTCATTGTGTCCCACAAGTTTGGATATGTTGTAGATTCATTTTCATTGAATTCTAGGAAGACTTTGATTTCTTTCTTAATTTCTTCCTTGACCCAGAGATGGTTCAGTTAAGTGATGTTTAGTTTCCATGAGTTGGTAGGCTTTCTTTGGGTTTTGATGTTGTTGAACTCTAACTTTAGGCCCTGGTGGTCCGATATGTTACAAGGGATTATTTCCATTTTTTTGTATGTGTTGATATTTGCTTTATGACCAATTATGTGGTCAATTTTGGAGAAAGTTCCATGAGGAGCTGAGAAATATGTATATTCCTTTGCCTTTGGGTGGAAGCTTCTGTAAATATCTATGAAATCCATTTGCATCATAACCTCTTTTAGACTCCTTATTTCTCTGTTGAGACTCTGTCTGGTTGATCTATCCAGGGTTGAAAGTGGGGTATTGAAGTCTCCCACTATTAGGGTGTAAGAATTGATGTGGGATTCGAGCTTTAGCAGTATTTCTTTTATATAAGTAGGTGCCCTTATATTAGGGGCATAAATATTCAAGATTGAAATCTCCTCTTGACCAATTTTTCCTGTGATGAATAAGTAGTGACCATTTTGGTCCTTTTTAACTGCTTTTAGCTTAAAGTCTACTTTGTTAGATATTAGGATTGCAACCCCTGCTTGTTTCTTAGGACCATTTTACTGGAAAATCTTTTCCCAACCCTTTATTCTAAGCCTGTGTCTGTCTTTGCAGTTGAGGTGTGTTTCTTGTAGGCAACAGAAAGATGGCTTCTGTTGTTGTATCCATCTTGTTAGTGTGTGACGTTTTATAGGAGAGTTGAGTCCATTGATATTAAGGGAAATTAGTGACCATTGATTCATATTTCCTGCCATTTGTGGTGGTAACTTGTTTGTATTTCCTTTCTCTAGGGTATTCTTCTGTGGAATTATTGTTTGTGATTTCGTGGGTATATCTGAGGTCCTTAGGTTGGAGTTTTCCCTCTAATACTCTCTGTAGTGCTGGATTGGTAGATAGATATTCTTTCAGTCTGACTTTGTCCTGAAATTCCTTGTTTACTCCATCTATGGTGATTGATAATTTTGCGGAGTATAGTATTCTAGTTTGGCAGCCATGCTCTTTTAGTGTAGGTATAACTTCTGACCAAGCCCTTCTAGCTTTCATCGTTTCCATTGAATAGTCAGGCGTTATTCTGATGGGTCTGCCTTTATGTGTGAGTTGGCCCTTTTCTTTTGCAGCTCTTAAAATTTTTTCTTTGTTCTGTATGTTTTGTGCCTTGATTATAATGTGGCGCGCTGACTTTTTTTGGGATCATATCTATTTGGTGTTCTGTAAGCTTCTTGTATCTTTATAGGCATTTCCTTCTTCAGGTTAGGAAAGTTTTCTTCTATGATTTTATTGAAAACATTATCTGTGCCTTTGAGCTGGTAGTCTTCTCCTTCTTCTATTCCTATTATTCTCAAATTAGCTCTTTTCATGGTGTCCCAGATTTCTTGAACATTTTGAGTTACGGCTTTTTTAGTTTTACTATTTTCTTTGACTGATATATCTATTTGAGCTAATGAGTCTTCCACTTCAGAGATTCTATCTTCCATCTCTTGAACTCTGTTTGTTATGCTTGTATCTGTGGTTCCAGCTTTTTTCTTCAGGTTTTCTATTTCCATCTTTGCCTATTTTGTGCCTTTTTTATTGCTTCTATTTCAGCTTTTATTTCAGCTTTTAGTTCCTGGCATGTTTCTTTCATAGATTTGTTCATCTCCTCCAATTTTTTGTTTGTATTTTCTTCTATTGTTTTAAGGCTATTTTTCATATCTTCTTTGAGAGCTTCAATGATCATCAAAAAGGAATTTTTGGTGTTGCTTCCTTCTGTTTCCTCTTCATTGCTCAGTTCAGGTCTTGTATTTGTAAGATCGACACTCTCTTCTGGAGTTACCATGTTGTCCTTTGTATTATTATGTAATTTTTTGCACTGACGTTTCCCCATGGCTTCAGTGGTTCACGATTAGATGGGTCCTGGTCAGTTGTGGCACTCGGGCTTGTGTGCCTCCTGTCACCTCTCTGGGCATGGTCTGAATCTGCCCTTCAGAGACCCCAGAAGTTATCTGTTCACTCAGTTCGAGGTCGAGGTGGGTAGCTGTGCAAATTCCCTCAGTAGCAGCTATGGGTATGATGACAGGAAGACTTTATCTGCACCTGCTACAGAGTTCGCTGGGACTTACTCTGCAGACTGCACCTGGTCCGGAAGCGGAACTGGAACCGATGGGAGCTCAACTCTCCCTCCCAGGCTGGGATATAGGCTCTTGGGCCTGGTAACCCCTCCTCACCTGTGGGTGGGGTCTGAGTCTGTCCTTCAGGGACCCCTGTAGTTGTCTGTTTGCTTAGTTTGAGGTGGAGGTGGGTAGCCATGCAAATTCCATCAGCTGGAGCTGTGGGTATGGTGACAGGCAGACTTTATCCACCCCTGCTACAGAGTGCGCTGGGACTCTGCAGACAGCACCTGGTCCTGGAAGCGGAACCAAAACCGATGGGGATATAGTAGTGGTTCTTAACCTTCTTAATGTTGCCACCCTTTAATACAGTTTTTCAAGTCCTGTTAACCCTAACCATAAAATCATTTTGTTGCTACTTCATGACTATAATTGTGCTACTATTATGAATGTAAATATCTTTGTTTCCAATGGCCTTAGGCAAACCCTGTGAAAGGGTCTTTCAACCCCAAAGAAATTTTGATCCACAGGTTGAAAACTTGTGGTCTACAGTGTGAATTCAGGACCAGCCAGGACAACATTGTAAGAGCTTGTCTGTTATGGAATATTAGCGTAAAATGTGCTATATTTGTTTATCTTATGGAATATTTGTTCAATGATGTAGAGATGTGTCACATTCCTTTATGTTGCATTTGTTCAACACCTGCCTAAAACACTTAACTGGTGTAATAAAGAGCTGACTGGTCCATAACATGGCAAGAGAAAGGGTAGGCAAGGCTGACAGGTAGAGAGAATAAATAGGAGGAGAAATTTGGGGAAAAAGAGAGAATTAAGGAATGAGAAAAGAAGGAAAGAGAACAGCAGGAGCCAGCCTCCCAGGTACACAGCAAGCCACTGAGTAAAAAGTAAAGAATGGTATATGGAAATAGAGAAAGGCTAAAATCCCAAAGGCAAAGGTAGACAGGATCATTTAAGTTAAGAAAAGCTGTCTAGAAACAAGCCAAGCTAAGGCTGGTCATTGGTAAGAAAGAGTAAAACTCCATGTGGTATTTATTTGAGAGCTGGGTTGTGGGCTCCCCAAAGAGTAAAGAACAAAGAATAAAAAGTAAATCAATAACCAACTATACTTGTCTCAAGAACAACACAAGTGATGACAGCAAATAAGGCCTTGAGGTTAGAATGAAAGGATCGTAGTAAGAAATGTACAGCCAGCCACACAAAGAAAACATCCCACAAATCACACATGAGCTATTACAAAATCAGTTTAAATTTGCTTTGAAATTTTACTTTCTACATAGCAGACTGATAATTTTCTGTATGTTTTAAGGAACAAATTAAAAGAAAACAATTATTAGTCTGTATCTTTGTATACATATCATATACTTTTGTGACAGTAACATAAAGTAATGAGGTACAAAGCTGAACTGAAACAATCCCTTTTTTATTTTTGTTTTTCATATAAATTCAGATTTGAGTGTTATTACTTGGAGATGTTAAATGTTGATCATAAGAAAACAGTTACAGCTCTGACCCAAGAGCATTAGCTCAACTATGTTTCTAGAAGCATTATTGGTAATAGCCAGAACCTGGAAACAACCTAGATGCCCCTCAACTGAAGAATGGATTAACAAACTGTAGTACATCTACACAATAGAGTACTATTCCGCAGTTTTTTTTTCTTCTTTATTTTGTATTTATCAAAAAAAAAACAGTAAAAAAGAATTTAAAATGCGGAAGAGTTAACAATAACTATACAGAGGATAAGAATCATAAGCATGGCTTATCAAGGGTGGAAATACAAATAAGATTGCTACACATATATTTTCTTTGTGTTCAGCTTTCCCTCTGAATTTTTTTTTCCATCCCTGTATATCCTTATTCAAGGTCTCTTCTCCCTCCCACCACATCTGCAGGGGATGTACTCACTCATTAGTGGTCTCTAAACAAACAAACAAGAAAAAAAGCCAAACATGCCCAAGCGGCAAACCACAACCACCGAACAGCTTGGGATCAGAAACACCCTGGACTGACCCTTCAAACCCCAGTCCAACTATAGGAACACCTGACTCACTCTTGAGGGAGGGGGTACTCAGCAGTTTTTTAAAAATGATATCCTAAAATTTGCAGGCAAATGAATGGATTTGGAGAGTATCATTCTGAGTGAGGTAGAACAGTCCCAGAAAGACAGACATGTACTCACTCATAAATGGATTTTAGACATAAAGCAAAGAATATTCAGGCTAAAAACCACAATCCCTGAACAGCTAGATAACAGAAGCAACTTAAGAGAGACATCCAGGGATCTCCCTGGGAAAGGGAAATATAGAGAGAAAATCTCGTGAGTAAATTGGGATCATATCAGGGCGTGAACAAGGGGAGATGAGAACAAATCATGAGAGAAGGAGATGGTTAAGTGAGAGAAGCAACAGAGAGGGAGAAAAAAATGGATATCTTGATTGAGGGAGCCTCTGTGGGGTTAGAAAGAAACTGGGTGCTAAGGAAACCTCCAAGAACCCACAAGATGTCCCTGACTAGGACTCCAAGCAATAGTAGAGAGGGTCCCTAAACAGGACTTCTCATATAATCAAATGAATGACCACCTTAAGTGTCATTATAGAACCTTTATCCAGCAACAGATAGAGGCAGAAGCAGAGATCCATAGCTAAGCACCAGGTCAAGTTCCTCCAGACCAGCTGAAGAGAGAGAGAGGAGAGTGTATATGAGCAAAGGGACCAGGATCATGAGGAGGAGACCCACAGAGATGGCTGACCGGAGCTATTGGAAGCTCACTGAATCAGACTAGGGAATCTTCAGGGAAAGGAACTAAACCTTCCAAAGGTAAATGACTGTCAAATGGCATGGGCAGTTTGTGGAGCCTTTTGCAGTAGGATCAGACTATGTTCCTGGTGCATGAACTGGCATCTTGGAGCTTATTCCCTGTACAGAAACACCTAACCCAGCCATAATACTGGGATGAGGGACTCGGACCTACTTCAGCTATATATGTCAGACTGAAGTGACCCACCTTGGGACTCCTCTTCCTCCTTGGGGAATGGATGGGTGGGAGGAGTCTGAGGGAGGACTGGGAGGAACTGGGAGGGAATGGGAGGAGGGAAGGGAGGAGTAGCAGTGGTAGATATGGAAAAAGAAAACTTTTTTTTTTTTAAAAAAAAAAAAGAAAAACCTACCTCATGGGATTCCTAAGGAAAAAGTAGTAAATTTAAGCTTCTGTGTACCCAATAACATTTCTTCTATTAATGAAAAAGAAAAGAAAATAGTTACATAATATACATATAAAGGAAATGAAAAGCAATTAAAATGCTCTACTGTTAAAACAATCCCCAATGTGTCAATTTCTTATCCTGTTGCTGTGATAAGAACAGCATGACAAAGAGCAACTTAATGGAGAAAAGGTTGCATTGCTTCGCAGCTCCTCATGGGGAAGGCAAGACAGCAGGAACCTGAAGCAGCAAGTCACATTATACCCATAGTCCAGAGCAAAGGACAGTGACGTAAAGTGTGCATGCCAGCTCACCTTCCTCTTTTCATTCAGTCCAAAACCCACTCATGGAACAGTACCACAGACATTCAGGGTGGATCTCCCCAGGTCCATTCACCCAAGGAAACTCCTTATGGGTCTGCCCACAGGTAAATCTAATCTGGACAGTTCTTTCTAGGAACTAAGTCTCCCTTTCCAGAGATTATTGATTGTGTCAAAATACTCAGTTACTGTCCAAAGGCACAGAAGCTGTGAAAAGATAAAGCATCCATCCTACATTGTGTGATTAGTCCATTGGTAGCGCCTTTCAGAGCTCAGACTATCTTGTTTCCAATCTCTAGCACATCTCCTCCTGATCCAAAAGGTACAAAAATGATTTATTCTATATAACCCAACTATGGGAGCTATACTAATGTAACAAAATAAATTTTAACTTTTAAGAGTTAGATAGGACAGGAGCTATACTAATATAACAAAATAAATTTTAACTTTCAAGAGTTAGATAGGACAAAGCAGACAGGTTCAATATTGCAAAAAATAACAACTAATTATTTATAAGCTTGGATTTTGTTGTCAGACTATAGGAAGCAGACTTGGCAGAATTGAAGATATAGATGGCTCTGAGTAAGTTCTAAATAACTGGAGGCCTTAATATGCCACTCTCAATAACAGATTTAAAGAGAGAGAGAGTATACAAGACAAAAAAAGGGACACATGTAGAGTAGTCAAGAGCAGAATACATATGGTTTGTATGTGTATGTGAGACATTCTTTAAGATAGACCATCTATTAGGACACAAATTAAACCTCAACAAATTTAAAGAGTGATTTCACGTAAAATACTCTCTTTGACCACAAGAAGTCAAAGTCTTGTGTTGATAGAAGTTGATAGTCAAAAGTAATCTGAAAGGTTCATACATTTAAACACCGCAATCTTGAATGAGCAATGCACCACAGAAAAAAATTATGAAGGAAGTTAGAAACTACTTGAATAGCCATACAGTGTACATGTTCATTAAAAAAGAAAAAGAAGGAAAAAGAGGCCCAGCAAGATGGCCCAGTGGGTGAAAGTGCTTTTCCTGTAGTCTCAGGAGCCCTCAGGTCCTCAAAGTTGACCTCACACTGCCCCATGCCTGTGCCTGAAGTCAAACATACGTCATATGCACACAACAAAAAATATCTTAAAGAAAAAAACATGAAATTAACAAAATGGCTTTACCAACAGAATAGAAGGAGAACAAATTAAAATCAGAAGAGATTTTAAAAACAAAAACTCAGCAATCAAAAACTGGTTCTCTAACCTTTGACTATACTGACAAAGTAAAGCGGAGTAGCTTGCTAACACCAGACATGGGGACAGTCTACTAACAGCTTTAAGGAGGAACAGTGAACAGTCACAGAGTGTACTGATTGAACGTAGATGATGTGGATGGATTTCTAGAAGTGCAAAACCTTCCAAGACTTAGTCATGTAGAAACTGAACATCTACATGGACCTCTAACAGCAAGTAGAGTCGGTCAGCTGTCAAGCCTTCCCTGCAAAGAAAACCCAGAGCTGCTGGCTTCAGTGTGCACTTTACCAAACTTTTAAAACACCCAATCCTTCAGATTTTCTAAAGCATTGCAGAGAGAGGAATCTCACCGTTCTGACACAAAGACACAAATTTACTACAAGGAAACTGAAGACAGGTAAACCTTATGATTCTTGAGCCAAAAATCCACAGCAAATTACTCCCAAACTGAATATAGTTGCATGTGGAAGGATCCATACATCATCTTAAATAGTTGTGACTTACTCCTGGAATGTGAAGTTGCTTTAACAAATGGAAACAAATTAAAGTAACATCCCATACTGGTAAAATAAAGAGAAATATATTGTCGTCTTGACTGAAACAGAACAGTCCCTGGATAGCACTCAGTCTCCTTTCATAGTAGAAACATTCGCCTGGCTAAGAGAAGGGAAGGATCTAAAGCTCCCATCTCAGTTTGGATGATGTTCTCCTTCCAAAGCTCACATGTTCAAGGCTTAGTTACCTGGTGATGGGCTTGGGAAAGTGACCGGACCATGAGATCTGACTTACTTGATGACGTAATCCAAAGATGGATCCCTAACTTGATGGCACTATTGAGAAGTGGTGGAAAATTTCAGAAGGAAGCAAGTCACTAGGGGGTATGTCTTAGGAAGTTTCATCTTCTTATCTCTGGTACCTTTCTCTGATTATTTTTTGTTTCTTGGCTGCCAGGAGGTAAGCAGCATCCTACCATACAATCTGTCTTCCATGATACTCTGCATCATCTCCGACATAAAGCAGTGGATCCACATGACCTTGGACTGAAACCATCACCATTAAATTATAAAACAACAATAGTTTCTCCTCTAAGATTTGGAAGGAGGCCGAAAAAATGTCTGTTTTTGCCCCTTCTATCCAAAATACTTCTAGAAGTTCAAGTCAGAGAAATTATGCAAGAGAATAAAATAAAGGCTAGTGACATTAAAGAAGTAAAATTATCTGCTCACAGAAGACATTATTTTATATAGACAGAACTTTAAAGCTTTACCAAAAAATCCTGCTAGCTATAGAAAATTCTTCACAATATCAGAACACAAAAATCAATACTCCCCCCTCAAAACTGGTTTTATATGCCAACAAAGAACAATCTAATAAAGAAGAAAATTTTATTTACAAAAGTATCAGAAAAATTAATTGTGTACAATAGAATTAGAATATGTGTACAATAAAAATATAAAATGAAAATTTAAAAAGATATAAATAAATAGAAAGATAGCCCATATTTATAGTTGAAATACTTAATATTATTAAGAATGTTAATATCACCCTCAGTGATATATAGATTCAATGGAATTGCTACTAAAATCTCTAGAATAGTATTGCATATATAGAAAATAACCAATCCTAAAAATAAATGATTTAATTCTAAGGAACACCAAATAGTCAAAACTGAGACCAAAAAAAGAAAAAAAGAAAAGAAAAAGAACAGTTTAAAGACTCAAATCTTTTGACTACACTAATCAAAACAGTGTGAAAGGCGGAGGAGACGTCTCAGATTGAAAACTGCTTGTGCTCAAGCAGGAGAACCTAAATTCAGATAAAAGAGCTGGGTGTGGCATCATGGGACTATAATCTCAGCATTGGGACTTGAAGGTCTGTCAGAATTGTGAACTCCAGGCTCAGTGAAAAGCCCCATCTCAAAAAGTAATGTGGACATCAATATAAGACTATATCCAGTGTTGACTTCTGGCTCTAGATACACACACACACACACACACACACACACACACACACACTAATATAATATATAAACCATGATATAGGCATCCAGACAGATTTATAAACAAAATAAAAAAGAATAGTCAATAAATAAACTCTCCTGTATAGTTGCCAAGACCTAAATTATGCTCTCCCTACCCCCTGTATTTCCTTGCAGCAGTCCTGATTGCTGCTGTGTAATGATTAGTGATAAGAGCTTTAAGGAGTTGGTTAATGTTCAAAGAGGGTAGGGTCTTATCCCAATAGAGGTAGTTCTCTCATAAGAACAGGAAGAAACAGAACTCTCCTCCTGTGAGGGTTTACTGAGACAGGTATGTGAGTGCCAAGCTCCAACCATGCTGGCCCTCTGACTTAGGACTTCAAAAGTAAATTTCTGTTGTTTCGGCACTCAAATCTCTGGCATTCTGTCATGTCACACTACATTAACAAATTCAATAATCAAGACATGTTTCTCCTCAAGGAAGAAAAGTCTACTCAATGGGGAATGGACAATTTTTTCAATAAATGGTGATGGGAAAATTAGATATTCAAATGTAAAATAGCAAAGATATACTATTATCTAATACTGAGCTGTTAGTTCAAAATGGATCAAAGGTCTAAAGACACAAGACAGAATCTTTTTTTTTTTATTTTACTGAACTGTTTCAATTTTTTTATTATTATTATTCAACTGGATTGTATTTCCTCTGGAAAACTCTTTATTGGTGGAAGACCCTTAAGTGAGTGCTTAGTTTCCAAAGGCTGAAAGGGGCCCAAATGAAGAAAGCAATGACCACAGACCTATCTTGCTAAGTCCTGCTGTCTCAAACATTAAAATAGTTCTTCCAGTGATCAGAATTCGCCCTTAGGAGCCTTTGGGTGTCTAGTATGCACACCAGACATGACAGTGGACAGGCACTTCCTTCCCCCACTTGACTAAATAGCCAAGAAGAACCCATCGCGCCCTTCCAGGGCAGCACCAGCTTCGCTCAGCGGGCAGCAGAAGACTGGGGCTCAGTGCTGATGTCCAGCTTGCCTTAGCTAAGAAAACAGTCCTGAAGCCAGTCACGGGTTGCTGGGAAGCAGAACTTTCAGGTATTTTCCTGTTTATACAAAGGAGCCTAGAGGCCCTTAAAGATATCATTCCTCCACTTCCAACAAAAACAAGTTTGACAAACCAAATTTTTATTTCCAGCAACATCAGTCTAATATAAACACACAGAAAAACAACCTTGCCAAAGAGCTAGGAGGCCCTTCCATATAACAACCAATTTTAGTATACATCTCTCTCTCTCCTCTCTCTCTCTCTCTCTCTCTCTCTCTCTCTCTCTCTCACACACACACACACACACACACACACACACACACACACACACACACGCACACAACCCAGCCCACCAAAGAACCACGACTATAATACACACATCTCCACAGCTCATACACATCTTACAAGGGTCAAGGGTCTGCACAGTTGTTTCAGCCAAGGGAGGAGTGACTGACAGCTACTAGTCCCGGCCTTTTCTCTAAATAAGTAGTCTAAATCTTTCTGACTCCGAGTCTCTTGGGGAGGTCACTAAGCTCTCCCACATGCACAGAAGTGATGTCAGTTTGTGTGTATCCAGGAGAATCCCAGTGGCACTTTTTGTGGAGATAGAAGGCTCCAGGAACCAAAGAGCTGAGGTCACCACCAAACACTTCAGCCCTTCCCTTCTCCAGTCCCCATTCTAGAGCATCCGTCCTTGTCAGGGGAGGAGAAACCTGGGGCTTCAAGTCCTTATTCAAAGGCCATTACAGCCAGGTACTGGTTCTAGGTTCCTGTCAGTCTAGTCTTTTTTGCTATCTAGTCTAGGACTCTTGTCTGGTCCCACGTAAGAATAGAGAATGAAACTCCAGTGGTGCTGGGCAGGAAGAGGAGGAAGAAATAGCTGATGTTATCAAAATCATATCCTAGCTAAAATAAAAGCAAGGGGTCCTATGGGACCTAGAAGACATTGAAGGCATCCTGTACAGCTACAGCCAGCAGGGGCTGGAACCTGTAGCACCTGAGTAAGGCAAGTGGAGAACAGATGAGCTGCAGTAGGTCACACCAGGAATGATGAGGTCTGTTTGAATTCCCCCTCACTTCGAGCACTCGGCTGGCTGTAAACCACCTTTTTACCAGGTGCAGACCCTTTCTTTGTTTTTTCAAAGTATCCTCGGCTATAGGCAAACCAGATGCCAAAAATCAAGGAGAATCAGCGTTACCAGGACAGCTGCCACGATGCCCCCCACATTCAGCTCCACAGCATCCACACGTACAGCCTCTGACCTCATGGCTGTCCCAAACCCATTCTGGGCTTTACAGTGGTATTTGCCACTGTCAAAGGCTGTCACGGGGTCAAAGATCAGGTCCCCTGACTTTGGATCAACAGTATATAAAGAACTGATGAAGGCACGAGTTTTCTTGGCATCTGTAAGCATGTCTATCCCATCCTTGAACCAGGAATACTCAGAAGGCAGGGAACCATCTTGTTCTGAGCAGGTAAGCACTGCCCTGTTCCCAATGGTAAGAGAAGACGGGATATTGACCGTCGGCTTAGAGGGAGGCACAAGCACAGTAAGGTGCCTCCCCATAGTTGATGTTGACCATGTCTTCATCATGCACCTGGTAAAAAGGTGATGCTGACCTCCCCATAGTTCTGGCCGCCTTCCTCAGAGACCATACAAGTATATTCTCCAGTGTCTTTCCGGGTCACAGAATTGAATGTGATGCCACTGGATGAGAAGGTGACACGCTCTGCATAGGAAGCTGTGATCTGGCTGTTATAGCAAACAAGTGTGGTGGTACCACCTTGGACAAACTTCCATTCCACTCGGGGAGGGGAGAAGCCGGAGTATGTGCAGGACAACTTGACGGAGTTGTTCTCAGCAACTTGGACATCCGGTTGTGAAGTGTACACTGATCCCTTGCCTTGTACCAAAGAGCATTTCCTCCTAGGGCACTTGAGCCAAGGGAATCCGGGTGAGAGGCTCAAGGTTTCTGAGTTGTCCGGGAAGACAGGGCAGCCCTTCCCAGGTGCGTATGGAGAGGAATGGGTAGCTTAGTAATTTGGTGTGGGAAGGGTCCTCGGGCTACAAGTGGAGACCCAGAACCGTGGACCCTGCGAGTTCTTTTTAATGTTCTGGGCCCACAAGACAGAATCTTAATACCATTTTAAGTCTTACATTATAAAAATTGAATTTGGTAATGACTTTTTGGATATAATACTAAATAAGTCAGATGTTATGAAAATGTAGACCTTAAATGTATCAAATGATATTATCACTAGAGCAATTTCTAGTATGGGAGAAAATACTTTCAAATTTTGGCACCTAGGACACACACAAAACCTCTAAAATTCAACAACACCAACAAATCATTTTTTTTTAAAGCAAAGTCTTAAGTAGACATTTCTCTAAAGAATATTTACAAATAGCCAGTAATGTAAATGTGAAGGTGCTCAGCTTAGTGATTATTAAGGGACTATAAATAGAAACTAAACCAAGGTACCATCCCCCTACCTCCCCACCTCTCACCCCCCCCACCACACCCCCACCCCTGCTCATCCCCAGTAGGATGGCTGCTGTTAAAAAGAAAAACAGAAAGTAGCTAATGATGAAGACATGGAGAAATCAGAACATTGTGTACTTTTGGTGGATGTATAAAATGGTACCTCTGATATTATTAAAAATAGAATTACAATATTATTCAGAGATTCAATTTCTGGGCATATATGCCAAATAACTAGCAGAAGAGTATTGAAGAAAGACTTTTACATTCATGTTTATAATTGAATTACTCACAATCTGTCAAAAGGTAGAAGCAACTTAAGTATTTATCAACAGATAAACAGACAAGCAAAATGTAGCTTACATACACACACACACACACACAGAGAGAGAGAGAGAGAGAGAGAGAAAGCCCATGAAATGCAATTTCCTTTAATGAGAGATTCTGGCACATGCTACAGCTATCTACAACCAGTCACCAGAAGACAAACACTGTAGTATTCCATTTCTATGACTTCCTAGTCAAATTCACATAGACAGAAATTAGAATGGTGGTTGGTGGCTGTCAGGGGCTGGTAAAGAAGTGAATGTGGAATTCCTGTTTAATGGGCTTAGAGTTTCACTTTTGTAAGATGAGAAGTTTGTGGAGGTGGAGAGTGGTGATGGCTGTCAATCTGAATCAGTTCAATACCAATGAACATATATACTTAGAGGATACTTTAAAAAAAAAATAAAGATTCAGGACTTGATAGTTTTAGAAATTCTTAACCTCAGCTAGAGAAACGGCTCAGGGGTTAAGAGCACTTGCTGTCCTTCCAGAGGATCTGCTTCAGTTCCCAGAACCTACATGGTGCCTCACATCTGCCTCAAGCTCCAATTTCAGAAGATCTGATACCCACTTCTAACCATACATACACACAGATCAAGTATATATGTGGTGCACATACATGTAGGTCACCACACCTATTTATGAAATAAAATTTAAAATTTTTCAATGTCTTCAGATTTAAAAGGTAAAATATTGAGGAATGACATCTAAGAAAACTTTGTATTGTGGGCACTGTCAGGAGAGCCATGGACTAAAGTCCATGCCAACGGTGTGACTGTAAGATTTCTCTCTTGACTTTTGTGTAATTTAATCAACACTAATGAGACTTAAAAGAAGCCCATGATGTCTTTGTAAGAATTCTGACAGCTTGAACAGAAAAGGACAGGATGAAAAGTATGGTGCAAAAGGAACATAGACCATGGGATTCCCGAGTTCTACTACAGAAAAAGGGGGCTGGGACAATGTCACTCTAGCACACACCTCTCCCTGAATAAGAAATGTGAAACCAGAAGACAAATTCCACAGAGATGATCCTGGGTCTTGAGAGCTAACCAAAGAACTTCCAACATCAGAGCAACTGAATTTCAACTACAGTGAACCAGAATTCCTTTGTATCTCCTATTTTTTAACAAAAAATTTCAGTCCCATCTTTCTACTATATGGGGGGTGGGGATGTAGTTATGGGTAGAGAGGACTTCATAGATTGAGAAGAACTAATAGAACCAAAGCAGCAGACATTGTGAAGACCTTAATATTCACATAGACATGAGCCAGGTGCTAAGTGCATTTTGCATAAATGAAGGACATGGATCATGGGGTGGTGGTGTATTAGGTTCCTGGTCCAGCCTTTCTGGCCTAGCCCTGAGGATCTGACCCACAGACCTGTAGTCCCACAGAAACACACAGACATTTATATTAATTTTATGCTGATTAGCTTAGGGTCCAGACATATAACTTGTTAACTCTTTACTCCTAAACTAAGCCATGATTCTTATTTTGTTTAGCCATGCAGCTTGGCATCTTTTCTCAGAGCAGCATTTTAACTCCTTTTCTCTGCATCTGATCATGGTGTCTCCATGATGCCTCTCTGGCTTCTCTGTGGCATCTCTGTTCTGCTCTTCCTGTTCCCAGTTTTCTCAGTCTGGTAGTTACGCTCACACTTCCTGTCTGCCTTCAGCCAATCAGCATTTTTATTAAAATAGTAGGTGGGGGGCTCAGCGAATAAGAGCACTGACTGTTCTTCCACAGGTTCTGAGTTCAATTCCCAGCAATCACATATGGTGGCTTACAACCATCTGTAATAACATCTAGTACCCTCTTATGTATGCTGCATACATAATAAATAAGTAAATCTTAAAAAAAAGTAGGCGGGATAATTATTTGCAATGGAACAGAACATAACCCCACTACAGAGTGAGGTTGTACAGAAGAAAGACTATGCTTGGCAGCCTCTAATAACACCTTATTTCCATAGTAATTGTCTTGCAATCTCTTCTCTTTGCATGTTACAGGACCTATGTCTTGGTATGTATGGGAGGAAAGGGATGTGTGCATGCATGGGAGGCGAGGTAAATGTTGGGTGTTGCTCCTCAGCATCCAACCTTGTTGAAATCCAAACACCTTCTGAGGTCTGGGGCTTGCTGATTACCGTTAGGCTGCTTAGCCAGCAAGTCCTGGGGATCCTTTGCTCTCCACCCTATTCCCTAGAGTTAGACTATCATATCTGACTTTTATGTGGTCCTAGGAATCAACATCAGGTCTTCATGGTTATGCAGTTAGTGTCCTGCTGCTTTCGTATCAATTTGACATAGGCTAGAATCATCTGAAAGGAAGGAACCTCAATTGAGAAAATGCCCTCATAAGATCTAGTTGTAGGGCATTTTCAAAATTAATGATTGATAGGGGAGGGCCCAGCCACTGGTGCATGGTGTCATCCCTGGGATGGTGGTCCTGGGTTCTATAAAAGCACGTTGAGCAAGCCATGGGGAGCAAACTAGTAAGCAGCACTCCTCCATAGCCTCTGCATCAGCTCCTGCCTCCAGGTTCCTGCCCTGTTTGAGTTCCTGCCCTGACTTTCTTTGGTGATGAACAGTGATGTTGAAGTGTCAGCCAAATAAATCTTTTCTTCCCCAAGTTGCTTCAATCATGGTGTTTCATCGCAGCAATAGGAACCTTAACTAAGATACATGGCAATCACTTTATCAAACTGAGCCATCTCTCCAGCCCCTGCTGGTGACATTTTATAAGGAAGATGAGATGCCACTTCCTAAGTTACATCTTTCTATTGTCTTGCTTTTTGCTCTCACTCACTCTGGGTGACACTGTCATACTATAAGCTTTCCTGTAAAGAAGACAGTAAGAATTTAAGACTGGCCAACAGCCATTGAGCAAACTTAGAGGCATATCTCTAACAAATGAATGTTAAGATGACAATGCCTTAATTAGATTCTCACCCAGGAATATAACTGTCTTGAGCCTGGACTCTTAAACAAACAAAAACCTTTATGAAATAATAATTGCAATTTTATATTACTAAGTTGCATTAATTTGTTATATAAGAATACAACTAATACAATTATTATGAATATGTAACTCTGTTTATTTTCAGCAGGCCTATAACTTATGCACATTTGGGGTTTTTTTAGGCTTTTAAAAGAAGTTTTTATTTATTTTGCAGTATGTGCATTACAGAAAACGAGGCACAAGAAGCCAAGAACAGTCACACAGTTGCAAGCAGCTCAGCTTAATGTGTCTTTCTAGATGCTGCAAGTGTACATACATTTAGGTAATTCAGATTATACAGCATGTAGCATGCTTTCCCCCATACTGTGAATATTTACCACCTAAAAACCCCATGCTACATGAATATTTTGATAACCAAGAATATACCATACTATCTCAATCTGTCAGACAAAACTGTAATCCTGTCTTCCTCAGCAACAAAAAGTTCATAGAAGACAAAAATGGCAGCAGGTCTCTAGATAGAAGTACTGGGGAAGTTACAATAAAATTCTGCATTCCCTCAGTGCTCAGCTTACAAGAAAACACAAAGCAACAGATGCACTAAGTACAACATTCCCAAGTTTATTATCAGATCTATAGACTAAAATATGAAGGTGTGTTCCTGCTCAATAAATGTATTCCTATGAAGTGCTGAAGATGCACCTACAGCAGGGGTTCTCAGGATGACAATCTCAACACAGCACTGCAGATCTCGCCCTGTGAGCCTCCCTCTGCCCCTCCACAGTCAGCACAGCAAGATGAACTAACTTACACTGTCCAGACATGGCTTAACAATTCTGTGTTCAATTCTGTCTGTCAAGCTGTACTTCATACGTATGCTCTCCTCTAGGACATTTATGAAGTTCAGATGTTGTGGAATGAACTTTATGCACAATAAAAACAAGTCATCTTCTCAGAAATGCACATATGGATCCCTGGGTACAGGTGTAACTGTCTTCTAGATGTCGTGGTCCTAGCAAAGAGCTCTTGCTTATCTAACCTCTTCTCTGTATAACTCTAGTTTAGGATGAGTCTAGAGAGAGTATTACAAAGGTCATCCCCGGAAGACATCCTTCCAGGACATTTATAGTGATTATTCTGCTATTTTTAACATCTTTTGGGCACTGGGGCTTATCCTCTAATAAGTGGCAACATTAACTGAAATGCACACTGGAACAATGGATAGACATCCAGAAACCAACCAACAGGCACAGTTCCTTACTCTGCACGATTCTTTCCCCTATCCACCTCCACCACCTGGTAACAGTACCGCTCAAAGACAAAGTTTAACATTTCCACTCCCCGGTATAACCATTCCTATGAAATAACAATCTTTAAAAGGTGTTGACCCTCTGTTTTTACCATGTTATGCATTTTTCATATTTTTGAGATAATGTATGCATGTGGGCACATATACGCCACTGTGCTTTTATGAAGGCTAAAAGACAATTGTGAATTAGTTTTTTCCTTTTATCACGTGGATCCTGGAGATCAAACTCAGGTCACCAGCAAGTGGCTTTACCTGATGATCCGTCCTATCAGTCATTATACACATTCTCTAAATTGTTTTGAGACAAAGTCTATGTAGCCTTGACTGACCCGGAACTCATAAGATTCACCTGCCTCAACCTAGAATCAAAGGCATGCATTACCACACTCAGTCTATTATGCACTTAAAAGTCTAAATGTTTTTCCACAGCATATGTACAGTGCAGTGCAGTAAATAAACCACATGTACCTAATATAGCTATAAATAGTAATGTTTTGTAAGGATATTAACAATTTCACTTTGTAAGAGTTTTTCCCTATGAAATTTTAACACAATTTTAAAACATGTCTTCTCACTAACTCTACTTTGTTACACACTGGCAGCCTCTTTACCATCTGAGAAGACTAGGTACTACATATTTGGACTGTCTGCCTTCTGTATACATGGTATATTGCAAAATAAGATGCACAGATGAAAGGAACAGTGACTAATCTTGCATTACCAGAACTTACATTAGTATTAGGACCTTCATATGCTTTTTTTAAATCCCTCCCAAGCCAGCACCGCTGTATTGCTCAGAAGTGGTTTTATCATTCCATTTTCAAAAGACAGTGTTTCACCATGAGTTTAAACAGGAGAATCTACAACCTGTATTATTTACTACATCTTCCTTTAACATACTTTGTGTACTTCCAAACACCTAGAAGGTCTAGATGTTTCAGATGAGGATACCTGTCCCCTATATACACAGTAGTGTTGAAACCACACACATGTAGCAGTGGTTAGATCTCAAAATGTCTTCTACTAAGAACATTCTGGTCTCTGACCTTTTTCTCCATCCCTTCCCTGTATCATGTGACACAGGCACCTGTACCAACTCTTTTCAGAAGACCCTTGCTATGGATTTTGAATAGAGTACAAAATGTGTTAGTTTACTAACTTTACTTCTGTCATATGTTGGCAACCTCTTTAATGCCTAGAGACTAGATACCATAAAATAGGACTCTGGTGTGTACAATATATACAGTACAGCAAAGTTAAATGAAATGTAGATAACATGCAGGGTGATGAGTAAGCTACAGTGTCCAGCACAATAATGGAATCTCTGTGCAGTTTCTTCCCTCATACCTTCTCAATCCACTGAACAACTTCAGCTGCTGCACTGTTCTCAGAGGGGGGTTAACAATTCTATTTCTAATATAGTATCTCCAGTTTTTCAAAAACTGTTTACACAAAATAGTATTCTACTACTTCTAAAAAAATCTAGAAAGACTATATATTTCATGTAAGAACTTATCTGTTATTCACACTACACTGGTAAATAAAACTGTATACAAAGCAATGGTTATTATCTGAGGTATTTTCTAAATATAACCATCTGGGCTTCAACCCATTTCCTTTTTCCTTCAAACTGGAAGACAAATATAGGCAACATATACATATTTGTTATATACATACAAAATATAATGTCTTTTGTAATATAATGTCTTTGACCAGTCATAAAGGCTAATTTTACCTAATTAGCCAGGAAAAATTGATAAATTTCAAAGAGAACTGGTACAGATAGAATCTTCTGATCAAATAAGGGAATTATCATGGCAATAGTTTATTTTTCTTTTTTACTTTTTTCTTTCTTTGTATTTTTGGCTTTTTGTTTAGTTTTGAGACAGGATCTCACTATGTAGCCTGGCTGTCCTGGAGCTTACCGTATAGATCAGGCTGACCTTGAACTTACGAGATCTGCCTCTGCCTTTTCAAGTGCTAGGATTAAAACTGTGTGCTAAATCTAAGTTATATAATTATAAAAATCACTACCATTTTTTAAAGGTATCTAGTATGTCTTGTGAGATAACCACAGTGTCCAGAGGATATGTGACTCTGTAATAACTTAGAAGTTACTTGTGTGGAAATAAAAGTTTAACTTTCTAATTTAAGAAATTACATGAATATATATATGTATATATATATTTGAGAATAAGCTGAGAAGTCTAAAAAGAGGTAGGAAGCATAAATTAATAAAAAGATGAGAATGAGGGGAAACAATAAAATTAAGAGGCAGTAAATAACCAATGTTACTCTGCCAAGTTCTCTCTATTTGAAAGCACTCTTAGAGCATGTCTTTTAAAAGCTTTTAGATTTACTTAATTTTTGTGTGTATGAGTGTTATGGTTGCATGTGTGCATGCACACCAAGTATGTGCCTGGTGCACTTAGAGCTCAGAAGATGTTGAATCTTCTGGAACTAGAGTTATACATTATTATGGTCACCACTTAGGTATTGTGAATCAAAGTTAGTTGTCTATCAGGACATAAATGCTCCTAATCAAAATCCATCTCTCAAGCACTCAGAATGTATGTATATATGTATGTATGTGTATATATATGTGCATATATTTTCTTAAAGGAAAATACAAATAATCATCAAGCTGGGTATGATGCTATATGTCTGTAACACCAGCACTGGGTGTGTAGGGGACATGGCTAAAGACATGTAGATTCCTTAAGCTCACTGGCTAGCCAACCAGTAGAGTCAATGAGGTTCAGATTCAGTGAGAAACCCTGTCTCAAAATATAAAAGTGAAGACCAATTGAAGAAACACACTGAAATCTACCTCTGGCCTCCACATGTATTATATATTGCCCATATGCATTATATATGCACACCTACATGACAAAGTACACACACACACACAAAGAAATCGCAAATCCACGTTGCCACAGAAAACATTTGTTAGTATCAAAGAGATACCTTTTCTTCTCAGAATAATCAAGCCATGAAGGGTTTTTTTGGAGTTCACATTTCATCACTATTTAGTAATTTTACAGAGGGAGTAGCTGATGAAATTAGGGAAGAGAAAGAAAAACGAGGTGCTAAGTCAGAAAGGACAATGCAACCCTTTCATTATCTGTAGAGGTCATATGGTTAGAGGCCTCTTGAAGTTCCAGAGGGCACACGTTTCACAACTAATATTGATCTGCTTCACATGGCAGGGAATTGAGGAGGCTCTGGTTCAAGGCTGCTGTGCAAATGTTCATAATTTTCTAGCAGATCCTATGGTGTTATAGTATCAGCTGTGGTAAAATGTGTAGTGTGTTTACCACATTCTACAGGAAGAAGCCCAGTGTGAAATCTGGGGTCCTGGAGCAAAGCCAGAACATCTGAGCATAATATTACATGGCTTTTAACAACAGTTACAGACAAGCTCTAGGGGATCTGGTGGATATGAAAAATTTGCCCAGTGAACAGCTATGTCCAGAACTGCTAAATACATACGTTTAGTTTAGTCACAAATTTAGTTTGCTCACAATCTGTTTTAATCCATAAAACAGATCTAGATTAGAGAGTACTATAGTTCCCCCAGGACCATGAACAACACACTTCTGACCCAAATATCCTATGCACAGCCATGTGTGAGATGTGGATAAAGTCTGAATGCTGAGATAATGCTCTAAACTTGGGTCAAAGAAAGAGGGTAGCAGCATTGCAGTCTTATTCAGTTGTGATCTTAGGAAGGAGCAGACAGAGAAAAATCATCCTATGAGACAGTTTTGGGAAAGGTCATCCTCACTGGATGGGAAGAGAAGTAGCTTATGATTAGATTATGGCTTCATTGGCAATGACAAGCTACCTGCCACACTGACAGTGACAAGAAGACTGAAAGATATGAAAACAAGGAGTTGCAGGTTCGAGACACAGACATACTATGAGCAGGAACCATGAAGATCTCTGTATCATGATGCTCACCAGGAATCTGTCCTGGAAAGATCATTACACAATCAAGTAATTAAATGTTTTTGTGAGTTAATGTTAGTCAGTTTTCACCACTGGTCATTCCACCACCATAGTCATGAATAAAGTGACCAGAGAGTCAAAGATAGAGTCGTTACTCCGTCTCATTAGCATGGACTTACATGAACCAAACCTGATTTAGGTACTGTTGTGTCTACAATCCAACTTGCCAGCCACAGATCCCAAAATACCCTCCAGTGTAGTAGTTATTGGATGGAAGTTAATTATATTGGGCCTGTTTCTTATAGGACAATTCAGGATGACCCAGCTGAATATTTTTGAGACAGAATATCATGTACTGGTTTTAAGCATCTTACCTAGCCAAGGATCTGATCTTCTGCTTCTACTTCCAGTGTGCTGGGATTATAGGCATATGCCAGTTCATGTGGTGCTAGGGTTCTAAGGGTGGTTAGACTTTTATGTATGTTATAAGCAAGCATTCTACCAATGGAACTATATTTTCAGATCCATTTTCTTTGTCACAGTTCTCTCTTTTCTTTCCTTAGGGCACCAGTCTGTACCACACCACTATGTAGGAATTCAATAATTCCTGGCATGTAGCCATAGAACTCTGGCCTGCTTTGTAGTATTACTACTGTGATTAGTTTTGTCTTTCATCAGCCAGGATCCAAGATAGGTGTCTGTCCAGGTGGTTTTGTTTGCTTTTGCCCTAATCCTCAGCCCCTAGCACAGAATGAGGTGTGACTGTGGTGTATTTGGACCTCTGTGCTAAACTGATTTTGGAGATAATTCTGAGGCTCTCACAAAGCTCACTGGCAGCTCTGTTCTTTTCTGCTTATAAAAATTTATCTTCCTTCAACATCCCCTAAAGTTATCTGAAAGTCACAGTTCAGTGCAATAATAGAAACTTTATCCCCAACATTCTTTGATGAAAGCAGCTCTCGTCCCCAGATTGTGACTCTTGTGCTGTACTAGAGATTTATGGCCACCATTCATATGGAACATTTTATTCTTTATTTCACAAGATCTAAACCTGCACAAATATCACTCTCCTAATTTTAAATCTACAGAACAGAAGATTGTTGACTTCATCTCTGCTCATCATTTTGTTTTTCTATCCATCCACAGAGATATTATTTATGAGATTATCACTCTTAGTGTCCTGATAATTTACTGAATGATTAGAATGTTTTGTTATCATAAAAAGTCATTGTGATCAAAATCTACTATAAATGTGTGTGCATCCATGTACCCAAGTGCATGCGTACACACACAAACACACACCCAGAAAAGGGGGGATGGTAGAGATTGAACCTTGTACACTACTTAAGCATATGAACTGCAACCTCAGCTCTGTGTGTGTGTGTGTGTGTGTGTGTGTGTGTGTGTGTGTGTGCTCATACACACATGCTTGCCCACACTGGGGGTTTGAGTTCAAAGCCTCACTTTACCAGATAAGTTGTCTTTCTAGTCACCCAAAGGTGGCATTTTTAAATATAGGTAATATTTTTAGAAAATTGAGTGAGCATCTGGGGGAGGTGACTCTCCAATTCATATTTTTTGCTAAAATAAATTTTCAGGAGGTTATACATTTTAACATGATGCCACTGAAGCTTTTTAATGCTGTGGATTGACTATGTGCCTTTCAGTGTGTGTTCAGTGTTGTTTGCCCTTCTTAAAGCAGAAGATCTTGTCATGGACAAGATCTTGGTTGATTTTGGAAATTGACTGAAATGTAAAGAAGTCTAAGACTGAAACCTGATTCAGGAGGAGCACCAACATCAACCTATTAGATTGATATTTTTCTGACTTCAATTGCAACAAAATGCTATTTTAAAACATCTAAGGGCGGAGGGAATAGCTCAGTGGTTGAAGTACTTGTTTCAAAGCCTGAGATCAGAGTTCAGAGCCCCAGTGGCCTAAAAAAAATGCCAGGTGGCCCTGGTGGCAGTCTGCAATCCCTTCCCCAGAAGGCCATGGGGAATCCTCTGAGCAGGCCTTCTGTCTAATAGGACCAGACACATCAGTGAGCTCTGGGTTCGATTGAGAGATTCTGTCTCAGTGAATAAAGTAGAAGAGAAATCAACCTTAGGCTACCATATGCCTGTGCACACATGTGGGTCCACACACACACACACAGAAACACACATACACACATGCACATGAAAATGGAAAAAGAAATCACATATTAACAATTTTTTTTGAACTTCCAGATTTTTATTATATTCTTTACACTTAAATACAGAGTGGCCACAGATTTGAGATGGAGCATTGGGTACATAGGAAGAGGGATTAGAGAGAGAAAATGGGAGATAAAATATAAGTATACAATTTAGAACAAGGTACATTTTTTAATTATCCAAATAGTAATAATGATATAAGAAAAATTATATAACCAGTGAAATTTGTGGGATTTTTTTTACTTTTGCCTCTGCTTCTTCTTTTTTTTTTTTGTTTTTTTTTCTATTTTTCTATTTAACTATTTATTTATTTATTTCAAAGAAGTCACACTTTCTATCCCTGTATATCATTATTCAAGGTCCCTTCCCCCTCCCACCACATCAGGTCATTCTTCTCCACAACTCCCCATCCCCTCCCTGGGCAGGCAGCAGACAGTCCCATGGTCCCACTGACCCAATATTGCTTAGTTCAGTCTCCACTCCTGGCAGATCCAGCTTTCTCCCCCCACTCCCAACAGTGAGTCAGGTGTTCCTCTAAGGGAAGTGGGATCCAAGGAGTCAGTCCAGGGTGTTTCTGTTCCCAAACTGTTCAGTGGTTGTGGTTTGCAGCTTTGGCATGCTTTGCTTTTTTCTTGTTTGTTTGTTTGTTTAGAGACCACTAATGAGTGAGTACATCCCCTGCTTATCTTTCTGAGTTTGTGATACCTCACTCAGGAGGATATTCTTCAAGTCCATCCATTTGCTTGCAAATTTTAGGATATCATTTTTTCTTACTCCTGAGTAGTACTCCATTGTGTAGATGTACCACAGTTTGTTAATCCATTCTTCAGTTGAGGGACATCTAGGTTGTTTCCAGGTTCTTGCTATTACAAATAATGCTGCTATGAACATAGTTCAGCTAATACTTTTGGAGTATGACTGTGCATCTTTAGGGTATACACCCAGAAGTGGTATTGCTGGGTCCTTGGGGAGATTGATTCTCAGTTTTCTGAGAAACCACCATACTGCATTCCAAAGTGGCTGAACAAGCTTACACTCCCACCAACAATGGAGGAGTGTTCCCTTTGCTCCGCATCCTCTCCAGCATAGGCTGCCATCTGTGCCTTTTATCTTAGCCAATCTAACAGGTGTCAGGTGGTATCTCAAAGTTGTTTTGATTTGCATTTCTCTGATGGCTAAAGATGATGAGCCCTTTTTTAGGTGCCTTTCAGCCATTTGTAATTCTTCTGCTGAGAATTCCCTTTTTAGATCTGAACCCCATTTTTTGATTGGATTATTCAAGGTTTTGGGCTCTAGATTCTTGAGTTCTTTATATATCTTAGAGATCAGTCCTCTATCACTTGTAGGGTTGGTGAAAATCTTTTCCCAATATTAACAATTTTTTAAGCTCATTTGTTTTGCTAATGTTTCTCTTGGTTGAAATCTTCAACCAAGTGTTCAAAGTGTGGCTCACACTTCCTGATTACAATCAGGCTTCTTCCAGGTCTTGCTTGGTATTTATTTTGTTTCTGATGTCATCCATCTGTCATTTTTGAGCTCTTCTGAACCTCATATTTGTAAATCTACTAAACTTGCTGCAATTTTATTACTTAAGAATCTCCACTGAAATGGCTGCCTGGGGTTTACTACAGGTTTTTCCTACAGAAATGCTTTTCATTCCTGTTGCTCACCAAGACTTAGTAAACCTGTATCAGGAGAGTAAATAGTAAGATTGCTGTGGCTAAAACATCTGAAAGCCTTTTCAAATTTACTTTGTGATGAAGCTAAGTTGTTGCTTACACTGTCAGTCCATGGGTGTCCAAGCAAGCTGGATCATCAAAGCTGGACATTAGACCCTTAACACTGCCACACTGATGCATTAACAGACCTTACAATACTCTACAGGAGACTGTAAGACGTTCATAGATGGTCTATCTAAAAGCAGCTGATTAGAAATCACAGAAGGTCAGTTTTTGTTACCTAATAATACTAATCACCATCCTAGGGCCCCTTCACTAATTACCAGTCTCTTTCAAAAACAGTGAAACTTTCTAGTACCTATGAGAGGGGGAGGGGAGAGTCAAGTTTCAATTTAAAAAAGAAAAAGCCTAAATGTTTCAAACAGTTTGCTGGAACAAAGAGAAACAAAGAAATCTCCCCAGATGTCAACCTTTTCCCCAGAGATCAAGAGGCCTAGGCATGGACAGGGTACAGAGTAGTGCTCTTCTGAGCTCTGAATCTGCAGGAGAGCTTTCTCTTGATTGATTAAAGAAGCAAAAAATACTGAATTAAAGCAATCTGGCCAAATGAGAATACAGGTTGGTAATGGCTTTTTCCTCCTCCTAAAGAAATTACAGGACGGTTCTATACATGTGGGAATGCATAGTCTTCTTCAGCACACATTTCATTCCATACTTTGAAATGGTGAAAAGTTTTTCCACATGAACAAACAACCAAGTGAATGCTGAATTCAGATAAGTCACAAATCATGTCAAATATATAATAACCTGTATATTGCATGTATATCATACACATAACAGGTTACCTTTGATCAAGGTTCGGTGCATATTTGTTACATGGCCCACTGCTCACATTTATTAAAAAAATGTGATCCAATTTCCTTTGTTCCTCTTTTAATTAAAATTTTTACAAGGCCCAACTTTCTTGCATTTTTTATATTTCTAACACTGCTTAGTCTTCTTTGGGGCTCTGCTTTTTTCTCCAAAACAAGGTAGAAGAGTTCACAGTGATAAAACTCTGAGTCATGTTGTTGGATGGAACTGGCCAAAGAAGTCTGAGTGAAGGCAATGTATCACAAGTTCTGAGAAAGGACAGTCCTAGTCAGGAAGACCTGCCTCTACCTTATTCTATTTAGAATGAATTTCTAAATGAACCATGCTTCTTAATAGTCCTCACAAACTAGAGAATGAAAATTCATCTCCCTGGAAGTCAGAATTCATTTCTAGCATTATACAACTGAAAAATCTCCTAAAAATAGCCTTTCCCAAAGATAGCTTGGTCACAACTCCAAATAATATTTTTATTAGATAATATATTACACAAGGCTGTAATGTTTTGGTTTTAAACCTGGTGACCATGTAGCCTACCATCCAAAAGGCATTCTTGTGATGGTGCTACACATTCTGAATATCAAAACCTGGCTATCAGTAATTTGTAGGTCCACCTGGCACAAAACAGACAATTCAAGGCAACCAGAACATGTGACTGTCATACATCACCCTCCCCGTTTCTATACTTCTCGAGAGAAAATTTTCACAGCATGCATTTTTATGTACTTAAAATGTCCAATTAATTCAGCATTTTGGTATATACAGTTTCACAACCATCACCCGAAAGATCTCAATCATTTGATCATTCTCCTTGGTAGTCACTCCAGCTTTCCCCAACTGATCCACCAACTTCCTACTGATTTTGCCTCTATGGATCTGCCAATTCTTGACATTTCTGATAAATATAATCATTTGATAAGTTGTCTTTTATGATTGCTTTTAAAGTTAAATCACATTGTAGCATGGCTTGGCACTAACCATCTCTAAATAATGTCCCATATTACACTTATCCATTCATTGGAGGATAGACTTTGACTATTATGAATAGTGCTGCTATGAACGAACATATGTGTGAAGTTTTTGTGTAGACATGTTTTCTTTCCTTTGGGGGTACTACCTATTTGTGTTCCCTCCTTTTGTCACCCCTGTGCAACACACTTACCTTGTAAAATTCTCAGAGAGGGTGTTCCCACACCAGGCAGGAAAGCAGGAAGTCGGTAAGGATCTGCAAGAAAGAACACTGTGTTACTGATGCCACTAAAGTGAGCATTTTGCTTAAAAATATGTATATATGCCTTTTCTAGTGTTGACTGAAATACACTAACAGGTTAGACTGGTTGAGGAAAAGACACAGGGAGAGAAGGAGGGAGGGAGGAAGGGAGCAGAAGAAATTCCTTCTGGGCTACCAAGGGTCCTTGCTTCATAGTTTAAAATCATTTACCCAAGAGCAGACAGACTAACACAGCAAAGCTAATCTAACACTTTCAAAGCTCCAGGGTCTTTGCTCTTCAAGTAAACATTTACATTCTGTGTCTGGAGTAAAGAAGTTTTAATTTCTCCCGTTAATAGTTTACTCACTGATGACTTCTTTAATTTGGCCTTTTTCTTTAAAATGCATGACACAGGCAGGCTATGTTTTCAGGGAATGTGTTTAACCTTATGAAGATCTATACAAGGTGTAATGGTCTTATGTGAGGAGACACACTGAATCTAGATAGTTTAAAGTAAAATCAATACCAATGGAAGAGGAAATTAGAAAGGAAGTCACTGCGCTCTCTCTCTCTCTCTCTCTCTCTGCTTCTTCCTTTATTTCTTTGTCACTAGACTGTGCAATTTGGGAATTCTTAGGGATCTTCATGTATAAAAATCTCCAGGCTTCCATCCTAATGGGTTTCAGGGTTTTTCAGCTATGGAGACGAGAGTAGCAGACTTAGTAAATGTTTATTTATTTGTCCCAAAGGCCAGGCTGTACTCTCTCTTCTCTGGTGCTGTTTTCTGTTCATCTGCTGCCTCTTCTTGGGGTCTTTTGCTGCCCATCATTAATCTTTCAAACCACAGCTAAGTGGGGCCAGAACAAAACTATCAGAGGACCTGAGAAATGAAATATTAACCTATACCAATGGGGAGGTCTATCAGTCTTAACCCTTCAAACCCAATCACATCTATTCCATTCTATTCTTTACTTTATAGATAGAGGTATGATAAATATACATACACACAAGTATTACCATATATATGTATATATTACTGTCTACTCCCATTTGTAATGAAGTGTAATATATAGAGCTCAGTTAGTTACCATGGAGATATGGGTCCTGTTTCTTATCACAAAGCCACACTATCATCTGGTGTCAGCCAAGGAGGGATGACAAAGGCCTAGCTCTGCAATTACTGAGCCATCAAGCGCCTCTTCTAATAATGCACATCCAGGTACACACACTCCTTACTCAGGGCTGTCTTCCTTCCTTCCTTCCCTTTGAAGGTCATGCAGAGTAGGTGAGTGCAGATGCCAAAAGAACAGACATCTGTTGGATGTCCTGCTTATACAAGACTTCAGTGACATTCCTTAGTTTACATTACAGAGCTCATTAGTTACTATCCACTTAAAGACCCCCTTCCCCCACTTGAGCCTTAACAAGAATTTTCATCTGAGGATATACAGCAACCTTCCTTGTATGCATTAGATGTTTTATCATTTGTCATTAACTAACAGAGTGAGGTGGATAAATAAAAACCACAGTCCTCCACACTTCCTGGAGCTTTCCCCCCTTCCTCTAAGCACATTGCTAAAACTATCAACAGAAAAACAAAGGAAAGAAAAGAAAACAGAATGACCAGCATGAATTACATCTGCTGGCGCTGTCTAAATGAACTGAGTACACCTGATAGGACACAAAGAAGGCATGTTTTTTCTTTAAGGACTTTTATTTTTAGGGATAATTGGGCTGTTTCCAATATTTGCCTTGGATGCTCAGACTGACATTTTAAATTCACATGGAAATTTGGGGTGAATTAGAGTATGAACTGAGGCATTCAAATTAGTCTGATTATAGATAAGCTTCTTATGGTGATCTTTGCCCTGTGCAGTGTCTGTAATTTCATAAATTACACAGTCGTCTTTGAATTAGCTCTCAAGTCCTAGGATGCTGTAACTCCCTTATCCCTGAGGAATCAGGGTGCTTAGTTTGTAAAAATCATGAGTGCTCCTGGGACTGAAAGAGACAGAAACAGTGAAATACTAAAAAATGTCTAGAACACAATCCGCTTCTCTGAATATACCTGAAGTCTAATGGGGGAAACAATCTTTAAAATCTATATACCAGTAATGATCGATAATCATTTAACCAAACAGCAAAAACTCTACAGGAGCCTAAATATTAGTGAGAGGGGTCACCAACTCCAGAGTCTGTGTTGTGGTTTGAATGTATCCCCAGGGTTCTTCTGTTATAAACACAAACCCCAAAGTAACAGTATCGAGAGGTGGGACTTGAGGTGAATGAATTAAGCTGGGGAAAATAAGAGATGAATTTGACTTTCCCCAATTTTATTCTTCCTTTCCTCAGCTCTGGGACTTTCTTTCATGTCACTAGCAGTTGTTCTTATTCCATAGGACACTGTAGCATTGGCATCTGTCACCAGACATAGTCGCTCCACCTCAGACTTTCCAACCTCCAGAAAAGGGAGCCAAAGAAACGCCCTTTTATTAAAAGGTGGCCTGCCTGGCATTGTTGCAGCAGCACAAAACAGACTGAGACTGCTCCTAAGGTCTGATGCAAGGGGAGGAAGAAATCTTGAGAAAAACAAGACAGAAGAAAAAGAGAAAAGAAGAGCCCAGAAAAGAAAGAGAGCAGAAGTTAAGATGCTCTCACAGGGACAGTCGTGGACTGTCACCAGGCTGGCATCAGCAAAGCAAAGTGCTCCTGAAAAACAAGAAAAATTATAGAATCGCTTCAGGTAATGTGATAGTTTTCTCCTCCCAGACCAATGCCCAAACACTTCCCTCCTCATTTTACTAGGCAAATAAGGAGACTAGGAAGTGAGAAAGAGGTGGAGGGAAATAGAATTACATTCAAAATGACTCAGTAAAGAAAGGTAGGCAGTGTGTAAACACATTCTGGAGTGTATGATCCCCACATGCTAGGAATGTCACTAATTAGAGAAGAGATAATGACTGGAGAATTGCCCAAAGCAGCTCAGGAGACCAAGGGCTGTGCCCCCAGTGTTTTCACCTAGGTGCTAGAATCTTCAGTAGAGCTGCACAGTGGGCTTTGACAAGGGTCTGACGAATGCTATGTTTTTAATGGACAACTGACTCATGGCATTTTTGTTGCCAAAAGATAACCTCATTAATACACAGTATGTTGGGGCTGAACCCTGGGGAAACATATGATCAATGCCATGAGCTAGAAGGAAGCTGAACAAAAACTCACCAGAGCTGTTCAAAACCTGTTCAGAGAAGGTTCACTGCATAGTGAGTAGAAAGAATGAAGAACCTGTGGTACTGTAACAGTTCATGCTCCAGTGAGTTCATGTGCCCCACGTGCCCAGCAGTATAATCAACACTTCATGTGCCTGGTCATCACATCGCCATACACGAGAGAAGAAACCCAAGTTCAAGAGAAGTTGCTACCTATCTGAGCTCCAAGTAGCATGTCAGCAATGGAACCCAGCAACTTCATTCTAGGATAACAAAGAGAATAAATACACTTCAAAATTTGTGGCTGTTAATAGCTATTTCTTCAGTGTTTTTCCTCCTGTTTCCTTTGGTAAGGTTATAATAAGCCATGAGAATAAATGTAAATGTTGCCAAGAAAGGGAATAAAAAAATGAAGCGTATATTTCTATGTATTTTACTCCTTTATGTGTAACATTTTATTCATGTGAATATAAAATCTTATTCATCATTACATTTCCGAGTCTTAGAGTAGTAGTTGACATACGGCAAAAATTTACTAAGTTCTTGTTGAGTGTATAACCACAATGACATCAGCCAGTGGAATGGATACATTCTATAACAGTTTACATATATTTAACAGCCAATATTTCAGAAACATTTTTTTTTGCCATCACAAAATTATTTCCTGAAGGCCTTCCACTGAATTTAAATTCTTGAGGGCAAGGGAGATGCTCAGCAGCTCAAGGTACCTGTGTGAAGCTTGTGAGCCCTAGATTGAGTTCCCTGGAATTCACATGCAGGATGAAGAGAACCCACTTCTGCATGACCTTCACAGGTGTCCTATGGCAAGTGTATCCATATCACAAACCTCATATGCATGCACACTAAGTATATAAATGTAATAAATGCTTAGCATAGTTGTGTGTCTGGTTATTGTCCAAACTCCTTTCAAAGTCTTGATAAGGACTTAGTAGAGTGAAGGGCCACAAAAATATCTGTTATTTTCATGAATTTTAAAGTTTTATGGCATTTTCAATGGATAATAAGGTCCCCCACTTTATTGAAGGAACAGCAAAAAAGAAAAAAAGTACCACTCCCCACATTTGGAGATTTCTTATTTTTTTTTCCTGACTGTTTAAGTTAGACTACTCTGAACATCTAGATAAAAAAGAACATAAGGATTAACTAATTGAAAACAGCTGGCCAAAGGCAAGGACATGGTTTATAACTCCAAGTTTCAAGATGTTCTGAGCACTTGAGAAAAGCATCACACTTTAGGGTGGAAAATTCAGTCTTGCCCCTTTCCATGTTCATATGTTTTTCTTTGCTGATTTATCCTGGGATTAGGAATATGCCCTTCGTGAGAGTTATCTCTCACCAGTTCCACTGCTCTGCTGTTGGCACCCGAATGCATCCTCCTCAATCTCTACTGCATAGTGGGACAAGAGTCAACACTTAGCAGTGTAGTGGAAGACACAGAGGGCAAGCTGTTAGCTTTATCAAGGACCTGAAGACATTGCAAAGTCAGTACACTGCTGCTGTCCCCACTGCCATGGGATTTTTGTTGTTGTCATTGTCATTTACAGAGTGGAGCTTGGCTAACATCATTAACAAAATCCATGTGAAACTTAGAGAGGCATTGCAGTTCTCTCTCTCTCTCTGATGGAGTCCTGACCTTTTGGCTGAAGTGATGGTCGAAGGCTTTTCCTAACATCTTTTCTTTTTTTGCAGAAGACAACAGACTAAAGTTCTCACTGATTGTCATCCGGATTTCTGCTCTTTACTCAGCAAGGAGGCTGTGTCACTGTCATGGCATTACTCACTGCTGCTCCGCTCCTCCCCTCCCC
>PVIH01020143.1:0-33292 GCA_004025045.1 Sigmodon hispidus | reverse complement strand
TAAATTCTACAATAACAGACTCGTACAATTAGTGATAAAACAAATACCCATGTCAGAAGGCCAGTGGTACAGGGGCACCAACCACAGGCAGGAAGCACTGGTCCAGACATTCAGGTCCAGACAAGCATATGACTCAGCAGCTCTGAGGGATGTAGAGTCAGGAGCTTCCTGAAATCCTAAAGCTGCTGGAGAGCAAGGGAGCACAGCTTTCTTCAGAGGGCCCCCAGCCATTTTAACTGGACCTGAGAGCTCAGGTCAGCCAGGAATCTTTTATATTTATTTTATTTATGTTTTCAATTAAGAATAAAATTATGATGTTTCTCCATGTGTCTGCTTGTTCATACTCTGATGCTGCTCTGGACATGGGTTTGAGTTTCAAAGGCCTCAGTCTTTCTCTGATGATGAAGTTTAATCTGGAGGCAGGACCCGGCCATGTGAATTGTCTTCTTTTAGGGGTCGCTGGAGGGGCCCCCCTCACAGCTGTAATACCTAGAATCTGTTTGCTAGCAAGAGTCTGAGATCAGACCCTTGGGTAGTACTCTATTATCTGAGAAGAATTCTCCAGACAGGCAGTCCAGGAGCTAGAATCTGCTCACCTGTGACTCTTCTATGGACACTAGTCTAAGGGGACTCTTATTTGTTATATTGTGAGCCTAGCCTGGCCCATGGCTATTGACCAGACTAGCAATGGGAATAAACACACTTTGGCATCCAATATTGCCCAGATTATTTAAATGCAATATATCATCTCTTGAGTTAAAGGCCAGAGACAGGCTTCCACATATAATTCCAGCATAAGGAAAGTTGATACAGGAATTACAATTGCTGGCTGGAGAAAGAAATATAAGATAGGAGAATTCAGAAGTTCTTCCCTTTGCTTTCATGCCCAGTCAGTCTGAAGACTCTTGGAGGTAGGACCTATTCCTCTTAGCCCAAGGAGTTGAATGGGTGAGAAATGGCTATGAATTGTTCCCTGTCTTTCTCATAGTTTAGCTTTTCTCCAATATCTTGCTCTGGGTTTTATTATTATAGTAAAGAGAATTTGCAATACCTGTCACTGAGACAGTTACTCTGAGTCACTGAATTAGATGGCACAAGATGGAGAGCTATGCTGATGCTAGGTTGTATTGACTGGTCTGAGTAGATCCAGGAGATCTGTCATCAGAACAGGTCATCTGCTTAAGCTCTTAGTGGAATATTTAGGTGCTTTGAGCTTTTGTCATCTGAGGGTTGACAATTCCATTTTCCAATAATTAAAGGACTTGTAATAGGTCACTAAGAATTTGTTACTTTCCACGTAGGAGCTACGCCATCCCAACTTTTTCCTAATGAGAACAAAACAGGTTCCTGTTTTACTCAATTTTTTCATATAAACTTTACTAGCCTAATTATAGAGGAGCACACTTACCCCTGGTATTTTATTTCTTTACTGTACAATTTTATCTTTTTCTCTTTCTTGCTATCTTTTCCTAAGAGAACTGGACCTCAGCTGTAATTTCTACCTAGTGAGATTCATGAGACATTTCAGAGGATGATAAGAATTGTGAAGGTTGAGTCCACAGACAGCTGGAGTAGAGGGACATACTCTAACAGATGCTCATTATACTTGAAAAAAAGGGATATCACCTTACGTGGATCTGGTTAAAGAGGAGAGCAGGGGTAAGGGAACAGGCTGTATGAGAAAGAATTAAGATAAAATGCATATGTGTGCAATACAATCCATTAATGATATAGCTCATAATTGCTAGGACATGGAACAAAGGAAATGTTCCTTCATTGCTAGTTTTAATACAAACTTGTACAACCTCCTTGAAAATCAGTATGTTGGGATTCTCAGATGGATGCAAAATTATAAGCTTTATAATATTTTCTGAATTCCAGATCCAATCCATAAAGGTTTATCTATTTCCATTTTAGAGTCAACAATCTCCCAACATCACAGAACAGTATCCTCTATAACTCTATAACATATAAAACACATCATACCATATTAAAGCAGCGTAGTAGCACATTTGTAACATAATTCATAGCTATAAATTAATATGTAAAATAGTAGTGGTATGTAAATATTCCTAAACATCCAAATTCCTTATTTCCATTAGTGTGTGAGTGTCTGTGTGTGTGTGTGTGTGTGTGTGTGTGTGTGTGTGTGTGTGTGTGTGTGTGTTTATAGGACCATCTATCCTGGAAATATCTACTACATTAATTGTGGTATTTTATTATAAGTGTTAATAGGAAACTCACTAAGCTGACTGTACCAATAGTGCAACATTTTGAGTAGTTTATTCTTAAGATTGTAAATTATAAAATATTTTTCAAGTGAGATAAATAATAATGTAGAAGATCCCTCAATGAAAGCAATAGCAATTTACTAAATTTATTTGTCATTAAGAACTAAGTAAGATAAGTAAGAGGGGTGCTGTACACTAATAAAGTACATTTAGGAGCCAAGCCCTCTCTACTTTAGCAAGCTTAACTCCATCATGCTGCAGGCTCTGTGTTGGATATTATTTGAATACTGAATCTGTATATCAGACTATATTATTAAAACCCATGTTTTATAATAACATACATAATGGGAGAAGATATTGTATAATGATTCATTCAGTAAAGAGATAATAATTAAAATATATAAAAATCCAAAAAAATCAAGAATTTGGCCCATTTTTAAAAAATGGGGTACATATGAAAAAATATTCTACCAGGGAACCCCTACAGCTGATTAACACCCTTAGCAATGTAGTAGAGAATAAGATTAACTCAAATAAATCAGTAGCCCTCCTATTCAGAAAATACAAAATGGCAGATAAAAAAATATGGGAAACATCATTCATTATAATAGCCACAAATAGCATTAAATATCTTGGAGTGACTATAACCAAAGAAGTAACAGATCTATTTGACAAAAATTTTAAATTCTTGAAAACAGAAATTGAAGAGGATATCAGAAAATGGAAAGATATCCCATGTTCCTGAAAATGTAGGATCAACATTGTAAAAATGGCAATTCTACCGAAAGCAATATATGGATTCAGTGCACTATCAAATCAAAATCCCAACACAATATTTTGCGAAACTTGAAAGAACGATACTCAACTTCATTTGGAATAACAGGAAAGTCAGGATTGTCAAAACAATTTTGCTCAAATAAGAACATCATGAGGCATCAACATACCTGACTTCAAGTTATACTCTAGAGCTACAGTAATAAAAATAGCCTGGTAGTGGCCTAAAAGCGGACTTGTTGTTCAACGGAATCAAATTGAGGATGCAGGCATTAACCCAAAAATTATGAACACCTGATCTTCAAAATGAGTCCCAAAATATCCAATGGGAAAAATATAATCTTTTTAACCAATGGTATTGGCATAGCTGTTTGGTAGTGTGTAGAAAAATGCAAATAGATCCAAGCCTGTCACCCTGCACTAAATTCAATTCTAAGTGCATCAAAGACATCTAAGTGCATAAACCCAGCCACACTAAACTTGATAAGAAGGAAAGTAGGAAATAACTTCCAACAAATTGGCACAGGTGACCATCTCCTAAATATAAAACCAGTGGCACAGACACTTAAGAACAACAATAAGTGGGACCTCCTGAAACTGAGAAGCTTATGTAAAGCCATGTAAACTGTCAATAAGACAAAAGGACAGTCTACAGAATGGGAAAAGCTTTTCATCAACCCTACAAGTGACAGAGGACCAATCACTAAAATATATAAAGAACTCAAGAAACTAGATCCCAAAACTTGAAATAACACATTCAAAAAATGGGGTTCATATCTATAAAGAGAATTCTCAGGAAAAGTATTACAAATGGCTGAAAGGCACTTGAAAAAGTGCTCAATTCTTTAGCCATCAAAGAAATGCAAATCAAAACAACTTTGAGACACAACCTGACACCAAGATACAGGTGACAGCTGTAGAGCAAGGGGAACACTCCTCCATTGTTGGTGGAAGTGTAAGCTTGTTTGGCCACTCCAGATAGGACTTTGGAATTTTCTCAGAAAACTGGGAAACAATCTCCCCAAGGATCCTGCAATACCATTTCTGGGCATATACCCTAAATTTACACATACACACTCCTAAGGCATTAGCTCAACTATGTTCATAGCAGCATTATTCATAATAGCATGAACCTGGAAACAAACTAGATGCCCCTCAACTAAATAATGGATTATCAAACTGTGGTACATCTAGACAATGGAGTACTACTCATCAGTAAGAAAATGAATGGATGGATTTGGAGAATATCCTCCTGAGAGAGGTATCACAAACCCAGAAATATAATAAGGGAATGTACTCACTCATTAGTGGTCTCTAAACAAGAACAACAAAAATCAAAGCATGTCCAAGCTGCAAACCACAACCACTGAACAGCTTAGGATTTGAAAAACCTAGGACTGACACCTTGGATCCCATTCCCTCCAGAGGAACACCTGACTCAGTCTTGATATTGGGGTGAGGAAACTAGATCTGCCAGGAGTGTATGCTGAACTTAGCCATACTGGGACCTTGGAAACTCCTGCCTGTGATAGGGAGGAGATAACGAGATGTGGAGAAGAGAGAGTGACTGGAGGGGGTAGAAGAGGAAAAGGACCTTGAAGAAGAATATACACAGATAGAAAATGTGACTTTATTCAAAATAAAGGAAAAGTAAAAGAATTATTTATCATTAATGAGAGCAAATAACAAATAAAATAATCTCTAAATAAACCACATTAAAGTTTAATATAAAAAGAAACAGTTAAATAAAACCAACAAATTAAATTAAAAATAAGAATCATAAGAAACACATGCAATCTAGAAATACAAAATCAATAACCATAACATACAAGTAAAACTCAGGAAGTTAAATAATGTCTACACAGAGCACTATGAGACAAAACAAAACTAAATACCTCCCAAATTGAGTTAAGTCTGTGTTGACCACATACTGCTGGTCATAGGCCTGCTTTGTGTGGTTTATATAATCATTGGAACTCTATTTTAGAAAACTAATTTTTCCTTTGCATGTGATTGTCAACAGGAGACAGCCACCTGGTTAGGAATCAGAGCTCATATATACTCCATACTCAGTGGTGGTCCATCTGCTTTAGCCCTCTGAAGGACCTCTGCCTGCTGACTAGGGTCTGTGTTCATAGTTATGTTGCCTTTTTGGGATAGAAATTATTATTACTCACCCCCTCTTGCTCTTATTATCTTCCCTCTTTTCTTCTTTGGAGTTTTCTTAGCTCTGAAGCAAGATGTTGGTCAGAAAGAGACACTCATTTAGCACTGAGTATTCCAAAATCTCTCACTTTCTGTGCATATTCTTGTAATGGATTTAAGTATTTATTCTAATAAATGTAGGTGGAAGCTTCTCTGCTGATGGCTGAGTGAGATCCTAATCTATTAGTATAACAGAGTTTCTTAGAGTCATTTTATAGCTACATTCCTTCAGCAAAAAAGTACTATTTGATTGTTCCCTAAGCCTTTGGCCTATAGATTCTCTGGTTTCAGCCACTTGAGCAATGTTAAGTGATGGAAAATGGTGATCTAAGTATATTATATAAAAATTAATCGTAGAAAGAAACTAAGAGGGTGATTATGAGTATATTAAAAATGAATGAGAACACAGCTAAGGTGCTGAAGGGAGAAAATAATCAATAAAGAATGTGAAAACTGAATTAAAATATTTGGGGTAAAACTGAAATCCTTGAGATGAATATTCAATAGAGCAAATAAAAGCTTAAAAACAAAACCTCCATAATAGCATGGGACATAGAGAGGAAAGAGGGCAGAGGAATTACTATTTTAGACAAGGTAGAATAATTGCTACATTTAGTCAAGGACACTAAATTATAAATGTGTTAATGGAGTATGTGAAAGAATTGAAACACCATGAAAGAAATTTGGTAAATTATAGGAATATGAGAAGTCTATACCAAAGTCATAGAAAATATTTTGAAAACACTCATAAAATATCTAACATCTAGGTCAAGAAAAGTATGTCCAGGGAACCAAGGCATATTTAAAACTAAGCAGAATCAGAAAACAAGTGTATCACATCCTTCTAAAGTAAAACAGGAACTATATAGAGCAACAAAAGTACATGGTGATGATTCCCCTTATTGGGTGTCTAGTGCAGAGTTTTCATTCTTGAAAGCATATACACATAATCACCAAAAAATGAGCCCGGCAGGTTCTATTTATATACATTTCTCGTACATTGTTATGTAACAAATATAAGAAAAGGAAAATGATCTGTCAAGTTGAGAATGGAAGGTGTCAAGAGAGTGTAAGAGAGTGTAATTTGTAGGAGCTAGAGAGAGGAAAGGGCACAAGGTAGTGATATAATTCTATTTCAATTAGAAACAACAAAATATAAATAAAATAAAGCTTACGATGAAAAATTAAAACTTATAGATGAAGAAATAGGATCATCAGTGTGATAAATTGCCACTTAATGGACAATTTAAAACCAAAAGGCTCCATATTCTGAAAGACCACAGGTGTAATTCCAGACAACTATATTCATCCAATCCATCTATCATGACTGAATTAGAAGTGAAAATTAGGTAAAGGTAGGGCCAAAGGAATTTAGAACCAACAAGGCAGGCAGCATTAGAGAAAATACAAAAATTAATATTTCAGACAAATGGGCAGGCGAAACATAAAAAAATAGTGTACTAAGGAGGATTTAAGCAAATGAACATTAGCAAAAGAAGAACAGAAAATCAAAAAATGATGTGACTTGATAAATAATTTACTGCAATAATACTGATTGTCAGTGCTATAAAATTCTCCAACAAAAGACAGAATCCAACATTTTAATAGGGAACAGGATACTTTAATTTACCTCCTCCAAGAATTATATGGTACCTTAAAAAAGAGAAACTAGATCAGGGTAAAACAATGAAAGATATTATGCCAAGCAGATATTAGTAGGAAGCAGGCATTTTTATCTTATTATGTGACATATGTTCTATAAAGGTATCGTGCCATCTCCTTCTAAGAATAAAATACAATGAATAAGCAAAAAAAAAATAGCAAAGTTAAGTTTAAAAAGGCAAAGCATTCTGGCTCGAACTCCATGTTCAGTCATGTTATTTGGAGCTCATTGGCTCTAGAATGACTGTTGGAACCATGCACAGGACTGAACTAGGCACTCAGAATGTGGATGATAGTGTGTGACTTGAGAAGATTGTGGGGACACTGGCAGTGGGATCAGAATCTATCTCTAGTGAATGAACCGGCTTTTTGAAGCCCATTCTCTATAGGGGGATACCTTGCTCAGTCTTCATATGGTGCATGGGTTTAGTCCAGCCTCAACTGAATATGCAGACTATATTGAGTCCCTGTGGGAGTCCTTACCCTCCCTGAGAAGTGGATGAGGGGTAGGGTGGGGAGAAGCTGGAGGCTAGTAGGAGGAGGGGAGGGAAGGGGACCTGTGGTTGGTATGTAAAATTAAAAGAAGAAAACCTTTCAAATAAAGAAAAAAACTTAAAAAAAAAAATAGTAAGAAATAGTTTCCTTTAGGGTTTGGCCCTGGAAGGTTAGTCTCTGACTCATGTGTATATAGGTAAGTTAAAGTGGACTCAGTGAACTATTTAAAGAGAGAAAATGTGAAATATAAAATAGATGGTGATAAATCTGAAAAAAAGTAGAGGAGGAAGGGGATGATATGATAAAAATATATTGTAGTACACATGAAATTTCTGTTAATTTTAAAATTACATAAAAATGTAAAACAAAGATTGAGGCTTGGTGGTACAAGCCTTTAATAACAGCACTCAGGAAACATAATTAGGCATATCTCTGAGTATGAGGCCAGGTTAATCTTCAAAGTAACTGGAGGATAGTCAGGACAAAAAATAGAAATCCTGTATCAAATAAAAATATACATATAAATATAATTTTATTTCATTATCATTATACATATATACATATATGTATCACAATGCAGTTAAGAGAATAGATTCAGTTTGTGTAGCACACACATTATCACTCACAACTACCTATAACTCCAATTCCTGGGGATCTAATGCCCTCTTCATTGTGTATTAATATATCACTTTGGGGGACAATTTTATAAGCTTCTTAGAATGTGTGCTGTTTAGGTATTAGATATTTAGAATATATTTTACATTTTCTCATTTCAATTTGTGTCACATAACATTTGGTTTATTTTGAGAGTAACTTGTAGTAAGAAGAATATGATGTGTTCAAAGACCAAGAGATACATTGTTTTGTAGTAATTAATTTTTAGTTTTAAGACATAGATGTTGCTAAAATGTATTATTATTAAAAAAGAGTACCTCATTGTGCCCATATGGGATTTCATTTCAAAAATATTTCCAAAGGAAAATTGTTCATCAGAAAATAAGCACAATACAATTAACATAGAGTATATTTCTACTATATTAATATATTTTAAACTTTAAACATTTATTATAAATAAAAAGTAAAAGTATGGCAAAATGAACACAATCATTTCTAACATAAAAAAACTCATCTTAAGTAACTCAGTAAATTCAAAATAAAACAAAAAAGACATAAAATAATATGTTATAAATATGCAATATTCTGTGATACTCATGAGAAGAGCAACACACCAAGCAAGAAAGTTTATCTTACTCTCCATGTCACTGTGGGTGAGTTATGTGAAGCTAGCTTGCAGTAATAAACAGAAACACCCTTCACCTTTACTCTAACAATTTTTAGTTTGAAAAATATCTCTGGCCCACTGCCATTGAACTATCAGGAAACACAGATTCTCAGGTAGAAGCCTCATACATAAGGAGCTATGGCAGCTAGCCTGGCTTCTGCTGGTACCAATTCAATTTAGTATCTCATCATGGATGCTAGTTAATAAACTAGCAGGTCCTCTGAAAAAAATATTAAGCACTATTAATTGCTGAGTCATGTATCGACCTCAGGAGAAATATTTATACTCTCAAAATATGCAACAGAAATCACTTTACTGAGAGAACTTGTGAGATGTCTCAACAAATAATTTTTCTTGATCTATGGAAAATAACTTGAGTTTTTGCTGGACCAACATGGGAGGTGAGGACTAACTCATACAAGTGTCTTCTCCCTCCACTTGTGTGTCATGGAATACAAATACACACATACAAATGCATAATAATAAATAAATAAATGAGAAATATTATTTTACTGAACTAAAATTGCTGAACAAAACGTTATTTATATTTAATTTATATAAAAATAGTGAGTTCAAATTCACCAGTGAAATATCTGTAGGTATAAATAGCAGGAAGCCAACCCTTCATTTCAAATTTTCTCAATCCATATTTTCTATGAAATTTATTTTAATATCTATCACTTTCACATTTTTATGAAAAATATTGAAGATATGCTTGCTTAGTATGTTTAGAAAATTTTGTGCTTCCGCAGAGACAAATTCATTAAACCATAGGAAAGGCAGCTCCTAAGTTCTACTGAAAACATTCATAAAATTTGGCAATTCTCTGTAAATTAATGAAAGTAGAGCAAAAGAATAGTTTATTCAACTAGTAGGAAATGCTTTCATGTATGTCTTTGTTTTTACTCCTAGTGTTTCTGTAACACAGCACTTAGTGTCTAGTGTCACACACACTGACAATTTTTATCTTTTCCTATTTTATCTTCCTATTAATCACCAGATTCTGTTTTACTACTGTCACTCTTGATACTGAATATGTGTTATTGCAATCATGAGAACCCTGAGTAACACTTTCCTCTATCTATACTGTAATGCTAACCAAGGACTTTACATATTGCTTACATATTGCTTCCTAGAGAGTTCCCACCCTTGCTAGTCTGAGATAAAAGCTCAGTGACATCCTGTGATGACTGATCAGTCTCCTAAGATTGTCTCCTCAAAATGAAGTTTCCTGATCTGCTGGTGGTGCCACTGTTGTTCTGGATTCCTGGTGAAGACAGAGGGAAGTGAGAAAGAAGGATGGGTACAGAGGATGAGTCCTGGGTCCTACTTCTGATCACATATGTCTTGTCCCTGTATTAGAAGACCAGAGAGTCTTATCATCCAGAATGGTGCTTGCGTAGTTTATATACATTAGAGGTTCATTTCAGATAGAAGAGAAACTGATCTATGATAAAGATTATGAGATTGATTAATACATTTAATAAGATGGCATAATTGATGCCTTGAAGACCCTTACGTGTTTAAATTCACTTGGTTTGGCTATAAGCAAAACTTGTTTTATTGTACAAATAATTGTATCTAAAAACAAACATTAGAAAACAATATCAATAAGAACACATAAAGATTGTTCATGAAGTGTGTTCTTAATTTTGCTCTTCTCTGTTTTTATTAAAGCTTCCAAATGTGAAGTTGTGATGACACAAACTCCAGCCTCTCTGCCTGTCAGCCTTGGAGATGAAGCCTCCATCTCTTCCAGATCTAGCCAGAGCCTTCTAGATAGTGATGGAAATACCTATTTGTGTTGGTTCCTGCAAAAGCCAGGGCAGTCTCCACAGCTGCTGATATACAAGGTTTCCAATTGATTTTCTGGGGTCCCAGACAGGTTCAGTGGCAGTGGGTCAAGAATAGATTTCACACTCAAGATCAGCAGAGTGGAGGCTGCAGATTTAGGAGTATATTATTGCTTGCAAAGTACACATTTTCCTCCCACAGTGATTCAGACCCTCACAAAAACACCCTTGCTTGGGGTGGCTCAACTCTCACAAATGTTACTTATCTGTGAGAGACAGCCAGAGTGGCTGAGTCACTTGAGATTATTGCTTGCAGCTGAGAGACTTGGAGCATGAGCATCTGCCTTGGCTACACATCAATGGTCATGCATCTTGGTTCTCTTCTGCTGCAATAAAAATAAAATTGTCCCAGGAGAATGGTCAAGAGGTGCTCTCTCAGAAAGAATGCATGATGGTCTAAAGCTGAGTGAAAATCCATTTTTACCATACAGCCCTCTTCTGTCTTCATCTTTCAAAATTATCCAGGAAAGCAGACAAAGAACTAAAACATACTCCTTTGTTAAAATGTGTTCTTACTATTTAATCACTTCATTTAATGTGGTCTTTGCCTTTCTTTTAAATTTTATTTTATTAATGTTATGTATGGCATTTTCTACTCCATTTTGTTTCTCATTTGTGTAAAGTATGTTCATTGAAACCCTAAGTTCAGATTTCCTTCACGATTGAGAAATATTTCTTTTTCAAAATTTCCATCCATCTATTGTTCATTTTAAATTTCATGCACACTTAGTGATGGGTAAGAATATATTCATGACAGAATTCTCTGGATTTTATAAAGATTCCCCATTGTTCCAACATGTTTATGATTTGCTATAGCAAAATGTATTGTTAGATTTTTAATTTTTTATTTTTATAATCATGTGAATTTGGTGACTTTAATGCAAACACAATTTCAAGTTAAATCACCTGTCTTTCTTTCCAGAGAATACTTATTTTTCTTTCAATTTTGATGTTTTCTGGTAATTTTTGGGGGGGGCAAGGAACTTTTGGCTGTTATTTCTTGGTAGAACTTTGGCAATGTTGCCCAATTATCTCCTAACTCTTATGTTCCTATCAAGAATTTAGTAATAGTCTTGTAGAATTTCCTTCAAAGTAACTTAGCCCTCCCTCTCTTTCTTCCTCCCTCTCTCTCTTTCTCTCTCTTCGTCTGTTCCTCATGGCTTTTTTTTTCATATAATTCAGGGTACCTGAACTGATAAAGCAAGTATCCAACATCAATTATTAATCAAGCATATGTTTCACAGACTTGACCATATGTTATGTAATTTAATAAATTAAATCACAATCATTTGATTTTACTAATAAAGACTCAGCACACAGATACTGGAGTGAAAATCTGATAATTTAGAGAACCAGAGAAACCACACAGCGGCATTCTCCTCTGCTGCCATCCAAAAAATGCTTTCTCCTGTGCCAGGTCACAGAAAACTCCTCCAGCAGAGGAATGTATCTGACCATACTCTATCCCTTTCTCTCTCTCTCTCTCTCTCTCTCTCTCTCTCTCTCTCTCTCTCTCTCTCTCTCTTCCACTCTCTCCCTTCCTCTCTCTTCCTGCCTCCTTTTCACATGCTATGCAAGCACAGTTGGGAAGTCAGGTTTACCCATTCCAGCTTTGAGTAGTTACTTAGCCCATGTTGTCACTAACGTGTTTCCATCTAGTCTCTCTCCAGGATGCAATCCAGCTGCTCTGTGCTTGGGACACCAAATATTGTTTTTAACTAAATAGTTGTATTTACCAATAAGGACTCTGGAGTCAGGTATTGTGGTGAAAACCTGCTAGATAAATCAGAGTGGCTGATAAGCAACCATCTGACATTCTTTTTTTTTTTTTTTTGTCAGAGCTCTTACAAGAGAGCATCTCTTCAGTCATCACAAACCAGAAAGGCTTATAAAACTCCAAGTTCCTCTAATCTCATTTCTGTGCATCTTTCTCTCCATACTTCTGGCTCCTCCATATTCTTTATGGCTAATTCTTGTCATTTAGTATTTTCTCCAGCCCTGGTCCAAGGTGGATTTTATTAACACACTCTTGGGATTTAACAGTGTGATCAAATATCCTGTCATAAATGGGGCCATAAAGGGGAGAACTAATTTGACTTCCAAATTTTCCTCCTGCAAATAGCACATTATAAGCAGAGGTAAATGAGTCAGAAGCTAAATGGCTAAAAAGAGTCAGATCTGGGTTTCTGGAATGGGAAGGATGAGGTTGAAACAACTTATAAAAGGAGCACTCAGTCTTCATCCTTCCACAGCACCTCACCTGTAGTGTGCTCAGACATTGTTCTATATGCTGAAGTCACACGGTTGCCATTTTAGGAAGATAAAAAAAATCACAGACTATTAATTTGGGGATGATTGGATTCACTCTGTTTATAGTATTACTCCATCATTGAGTTAAGACAGGATAGAAATTCAATGCAGAAACCTATATGTCACTGGTCAAAAGTGATAAATTTTATTTTCTTGTTGATATTCAAATTGCATTTTCTAGAACAGTATTGTTATTGTAGAACCTAATCTTTTAAATTTATATCTAAAGGCCCACAATTTTTTTATATTTCTTCACTTCCATCAAAGTAACTCATGACTAACCAGAGAAAGTCATAAAATGCATGATCATATTGTTATGCTGCTAATCATTTTTTCATGAAATTTAAATAAGCATCAATATTACATAAGTAGCTTGCATGGTATTCCTAGAAATGGAAATAGTGGATGAGATTTGGAAGATCTTTAAATCAAGAATTCATTCTCTTCACTGGCAGTTGTCATTAATGAGTCCTATAGCTTCAGATGTTATGTAGTATTACCCACCCAGAGGCAAGGTTTTCCTGTTCTTTGACAGAAATTTTCTTGTTCTTATGCTGTGAAGAAGGGTATTTAGTGTAAACTGAGATCCATATCCCCCTTCTCTAAAGTTCTATCCTCTACTTTGAGTGAAAGGTGTACCCATATGCTATACTGCCTTGCAAGGACACACACTTCCAACATTTCTGCTTCACATTCCATGATCTGGTTTTTTCTGCACCTCACAGAGAGAATATCTTCAATACAGGCTTTGTCCCAATACTCTGTCTTCATCTACTAGACCAGAACAGCTTGTTTCATGATACTTTTACTGGGATAGCAAGGGAATACTGAAAGAAAAGTATACAGACAAACATACAGTAAAGTAGGAATCAGGTAAGATCATGACATCCACAACATCCCAGAACCTCAGCATGTTTATAAGGTACAATACAAGAGGGAGAGTTAGTTGGCCTCTATAGGAGGTCTCTAGACTAGATGCATCAGAGTACAAATATACAGACGATGAATGCTTGCTCAAGTATTCATTAACAGTATTAGAATTTCAAGAAGATCTTTTTCTTTATTGTCCTATAGAATTTTTAAATTTTTTTTCAAGGTAGGGTTTCTATGTGTAACAGCACTGGCTGTCCTGGTGTGTGACTGGGAACAGCTTGGCCCTAAGCTCAGAGATCTAGCTGATTCTGTCAGACACACCACCCTCCCTACTGCCCACTGGGATTAAAGGTGAGTGCCACATGACATACCAAGAACTATCTTTGCTAATGATTTATGATATCAAACCTTTGGAATACTCAACACGGTCATTCCCATGTCAACAATATACATTCACTAATTACATTGCTCATTCAGAGCTTCCATTGCTATGTAATTTTATTCTATTTTGTTAACTGTTATTGTTGGTCACACACTGCATTCTGCCATTAATAACTACTTTCATTAGAAACTATATGGCTGGAGTCACAGAGTAATATAAAGTTTTGTTAAACAACATAAATTCTGGCATTGCTGGAAGCAGGCTGAGAGCACATAACCTGCTAAGAAAGCAGTATAGTCAGCAGGAAAAAATCGCAAATATCCCCTCAAGTACTCATAAGTCACTTTGATAGGAAATTAAATATAACCACATACCTATAAAGGTAGGTTATACATTTTCAGGTCTAATGACAGACAACTCCTGATGCTGATTCATTCAGGTAAAAGGATCAGAAAAGCATTTCAACAATGAGGACAGCAACCAATAGTTATTGAATGTTAGTAAATAGATGATGGCAAATACACTTATTGATGGTCCCTACTGAAATAGAAGTACATTTTTACTTATATTACTAATTCACATATTTTTAATTTTTTCAAAATTAAAACTATATTTATATCTTAAATTTATTAATAACTAAGTTTCTTTATTATTATTATTTTCATTCAATTCCACAGCATTGATAGGTGATGTGGTGAGAGTAACCAATGCTCAAAATTTTGTAAAATTGACTAAACACTTCTCTGGTCTTAATAATATCCACATATACAAATGAAAGTGATTTCTAAATCATCTTCCAGCTTCTAGAAGTGACTTTGTAAAGGAAGGAAAAATATGTGACACAAGCAAGAACTTCATAACACAATTTATACTCAAAAATGAAAATTATCCACACTTAGGATTGCAGAGACAATCTTTCTTCAGAATCCTAGAGAGAAGAAATGTCATGGAGAAAATAACATAATGCCCTAATCAGAATACTGGGATGCTAAGGTTGGTGCAAGGTCAGATTCTGAGGAGAGACTGCCTCGTACTATAACCACATCATCTAGACCCTGCTGATTTGCCTGTAACCGGGGAACATCTTATTGTTCTGAGGATTACTTTATAGGTTGGTGACAACCTGTGCAGAAGTCAGTTTGTGTGAAGATGTGTCATTGTGATTGCTTTAATATAAAGCTAAATGGCAATAGCTAGGGAGCAGAGAAGAGGTAGGACTTAAAGGCAGAGAGAGGAACTCGGGGTTAGAATTAGGCACAAAGGAGGAGCCAGCAAGATACTGAGATAGTCACATGTACATTATAGAAGATAGGTAACAAGTCATGTAGTAGGAATATAGATGAATAGAAACAGATTAATTTCAGGTAAAAAGGCAGAAGGACAAGCCTAAGGCAAGTACAAGCATTCACATTTAATAAAAAGTCTTTATTTTATTATTTGGGAGCTGGCAGTTCAAAGAAAGACCTACTGTGTAGAGAGCTTCCTGCTGGGAGATATTAATTGGATTAGAGGATAAATCAGGATTGCAAATTATGAATTGAAACACCTTTATGACATTCTGAAAGGAGAGTTGGCTTTAGACTCCACGTGAGTGATGACAGTGGAAGCCAGAAAGGCACTGCAGGTAGTTGAACTAAGGTTGCAGGTTGCCTGCCTAAATAGCATAGAGGAAGGAAAAGATTTTGCCCTATGCCTTTTACCCACATTCAGACAACCCACAGGGGTGCTATGGCAATCAGGTCCACTGTTGTGGATACGCCCAAAGTTATCGCCTAGTAAAAGTATAGAACATTACCCTACAGCAGTAGCTGATTTAGCTGAAAATGACATCCAACAATCCATTCAGTATTTTGGGCACTGTCAGCTGTAATAATTGTGTCATACACAGCAGCAGAGTTAATACCCTGTGTGCTGTTGTTGATGATTGGGCGATTCTTTGCTGTACCTTTGCTGGAAAAATAGATAATCATTACCCACAACATCCTCTTATGACACTTTTTTAAGGTGCACCCCATAATTTTTCCGAAGGTCATCGCCGCAGAGCCGGTGGCGGGAGCTGTCAATGTATTAACTGATGGCTCGAAAACAGGAGTAGGTGCCTATATGGTGCAAGGCAAACAAACAGTTCAACATCAATTTACTCCTGGTACTCCTCAAATAGTGGAACTTCAAATAGTATGTGAGGTGTTTAAAGACTGCCATTTTGCCTTTAACTTGATATCTGACTCAGCCTATGTGGTTAATGCTCTAAAGGTGCTTGAAGTGGCAGGACCAATAAAATCATCTGGTACGGTCGCTGTCCTATTTAACCACTTGCAAGACTTGATTTTGCAACAAAAGGAGAGGTTTTTTTCCCTCAGCACATCCGTACACATACTGGCCTTCCTGGTCCACTCAGTGAAGGCAATGCCAAGGTGGATATGTGCACTAGATGGGACTGGGTATTCTTTACCCCTCCTGTAGTCAAAGCTCAAGAATTTCACCAGCTATATCATATAAATGCTAAAACCTTACAACTAAAGTTCCAGATATCCAGAGCTGAGGCATGTCAAATAGTTTTTGATTGTGCTCAATGTGTGGTGTATCACCACCCACCTTCCCTAGGTGTTAATCCCAGAGGGATCTTGCCGTTAAAAGTATGGCAAATGGATGTTACTCACATTTCTGAATTTGGCTCTTTGAAGTATGTACATGTTTCTGTAGATACGTGCTCTGGTATCTTGCATGCCACTGCCATGTCAGGAGAGAAGGGACGCAATGTCATTGGGCAGTGCCTAGAGGCCTGGGCAGCTTGAGGAAAGCCCCTGCAGGTAAAAACTGACAATGGCCCTGCTTATAGTAGAACACAGTTTACTGCATTCTACAGACAAATGGATGTACAAGTAACTCATGGATTGCCTTACAATCCACAGGGACAAGGCATAGTGGAACGTGCTCATCGCATGCTGAAGGAATGCTTACAAAAACAAAAAGGGGGAATAGGCCACAGCAGCACCCTCAAATAAAGACTATCTATAGCTCTGTTTACCCTAAATTTTTAAAATCTGGATGTTGATGGCCACTCCGTGGCAGATAGATATCTGATTCTCACCCCTAGCCACAGAGGCATGGTGAAATGGAAGGATATTTTCACGGGCCACTGGCATGGTCCTGATCCAGTGCTTGCATAGGCAAGAGGTTCTGTTTGTGTCTTTCCTCAGGACCGGCAAGATCCAGTGTGGGTACCAGAATGGCTAACCAGGAAGGTCTGAAATGACAAGTATGATGCTGACTTTGACGGCGAGGATTGGCCCTGGAATGTGTACCTGTCCCGGTACAAAGCCCTAATGCCATGAGCTTGTTTAGAGCTAGGAGATATTTTGGCATTACTGCAGCTGTTGTTACAGCCATTTCCCTAACCGCAATTGGGGCCACCATGGCCGCCATTGCTATGAGTCACAACATTCAGATGGCTCAAACACTTAATAATTTGTCTGCCAATGTAGCCCATGCCTTAGACATTCAAAGAGACATTTCTGCCCAGCTTAAAGGCAGGCTGAAGTTGGTCCACCAAAGGATTGATCTGGTGCAAGAGGAGGTTCATGTCCTCTGGCAGATAGCTCAGTTGGGATGCAAATGGAAGTATCAGGCCCTATGCATGACTTCTATTCAGTATGAAAATTTTTCATATGCTGCAAATTTGTCTAATGTTGTGTCAAGTTATTTTATAGGAAATTGGTCAGGTGAATTCAAAATGACCATGGAGAAGTTGAGAGCTACAATAGTTGCTGTGAATTCAACTCGAGTGGACCCTGTAGTTGCTGAAGGACTGACATGATGGATGTCCACCACCCTCAATCATCTGAAGGGATGGGCGGGAATGGGTGCTCTGGCTGGCTTGATGGTGCTGATAATTCTGATTTGCCTATGGTACATCTGCAAAATGAGGTTCACACAACATAGGAGCATGGCCATGATTGTTCAAGCCTTCATTGCCATTGAGGCGGGACAGTCCCCACATGTTTGGCTTGCTGCCTTGAAAGAGTAATGTTTGGCACGGGTTGTGAGGCTAAGCACTGCACATGGTTTTGCCAAGGTAAGGCTTCATGAAGAGCTTGCTTAATTGCATACAGGTTGGCACCCATTATCCTGTCCTCATAAAAACAGGTGCCTGACAATTCTGTCCCTGTCTGAGTGGATGACACCTGAATTAGGGATAGTCAAAGTCCTCTTACACTATGGGGATTAGGCCTCTGGTCTTGCCCGCTGCTTTTGTTTGATTTTCTAATTTTTAATTATTAAATAAGGGGGAGCTGTAGAGAGCTGCCTGCTGCTGCACCCTAAAGATGGTGCTGATTTCCAGCCTCTACCCCCTGTGGGTGAGTGCTCTCTTTTGATAAATAACTCTTTATTTGGGTTGAGCCTCAGGCGTGGTTTGCTGCTGCGTATGTGGACCTATGAGCTGTGCCCATGTGGCTTATTGGGATTGGATGCCCTGAGAGTATTTAGTCAGTGGGCGGGGTTTCCCTGGGAAGAAGGAAAAGAAGCAGGAAAAGAACAAAGAGAGAACAATTGTAAAGGTCCCAAATAAACTGCTGAAAGAAGATCCTGGGTGTTGTGCTTTCCTTGCTGGCAAGGTTGCACGCGACACTACTACACTTGACACTCAACATTTAAATAAAAAACATATAAATTGACTTTTGAAGGCAACATTATTATTTCTTGTCACTGGTGATTTAGTTTGTTTGATTTTGCCCTAATTGCAGGTTTCAGATGTGACATCTAGATGATACCATCTACATATCAGTCTGTGTTATTTACTAAGACACACTCGACAGAGTGTCAAGTTTTTCAAGATTCCAATACACTCTGTCACTTACCAAATAGAAGGTTACAAGAATAACTCAAAGAAATAGCAGCCCTTCTATACACTAAAGATAAAAGACCTAAAAAAGAAATAAGGGAATCATTATCCTTTATAATAGCTGCAAAGATAATTAAATACCTTGTTGGAACTATTACTAAAAAAGTAACAGATCTATTTAACAAAGTTACTTGAAAAAGTGCTCAACTTCTTTAGCCATCAGAGAAATACAAATCAAAACAACTTTGAGATGCCACATTACACCTGTCAGATTGGCTAAGATAAAAGACACTGATGACAGCCTATGCTGGAGAGGATGTGGAGCAAAGGGAACATTACTTCTTTGTTGTTGGGAGTGTAAGCTTGTTCATCCACTCTGGAATGCAGTATGGCTGATTCTCAGAAAACTGGAAATCAATCTCTCCAAGGATCCAGCAATACCACTTCTGGGTTTATACCCTAAAGAAGCACATTCATACCCCAAAGGCATTAGCTCAACTATGTTCATTGCAGCATTATTCGAAATAGCAAGAATCTGGAAGCAACATAAATGTCCCTAAAGTGAAGAATGGATTAACAAACTGTGGTACATCTACACAATAGAGTACTACTCAGAAATAAGAAAAAAATGATATGCTAAAATTTGCAGGCAAATTGATGGATTTGGAGACACTCCTGAGTGAGGTCTCACAAACCCAGAAAGATAAGCAGGGGATGTACTCATTCATTACTGGACTCTAAACAAAAAAGCAAAAAGCAAAGCATATCCAAGCTGCAAACTACAGCCACTGAACTGCTTGGGATCTGAAACACCTTGAACTGGCACCTTGGATGCCAATTGCTCTAGAGGAACACCTGACTCAGTCTTGATGTTGGGGCGAGGAAACTGAATCTGCCAGGAGTGGATGCTGAACTAAACCATATTGGGATGTTGGGATCTTGGGACCTCTTGCCCTTGCTCAGAGGAGATGGGGGTACATGGAGAGGAGAGAGTGACTCAGGGGGTTGGGAAGGAGAAGGGACCTTGAACAAGGATATACATGGATAGAAAATATGACTTTATTTATAATAATAATAAAAGAAAAAAGGAAATTCTATCATTAACATCAGTATTTCACTGGCTTTGTAACTTTTAAAGACTTTGTTTCTTTTTCTAAGTTTTATGGAATCATATGATAGGTATTTGCTTTAATTTTTTAAGTTATAATATAATTCTGTAGTAAGTTTATATTTTTTGTATTTGTTTCCATTATTGCTGTTTTTAATTTAAAGTATGGAGTATTTTCTAAGTATTTCAAGCATGTTTACAAAGCATGTATTTGTTAAAATCATTCATTGAATTTAAGTTTAATTTTGTTATGAAATTCTCAACAGTTCTTTTAGAATCTTCAAGTTATCAAAAAACATTTATAATGTATGTCCTTATAATGTTCTGGAGTTTCATTCTTATCTATTATAATGTTTCCCTTTCAGTTTGTAGTTTTATTGAAGTATGTCTTTCCTTTTTTTTGGTTTAATTGTTTAAGAACTTGCCAATTGTGTTTAATACTACCAAAATTAATTAATTAATTAGTTAAAGAAATAAAATACATAAATGAATAAATAAATAAAATTTAGGGTTACCCTAACCAAACAGAGGGCGAGTCCATAGTAGTATCATCAATATAATCTCTTTCTGCTAGGAACATCCTGTCATTTGTGACAGAACGGAGTTATGAGAGTCATCTCATTGACATGACTTCTGTCTACATACCAACTATCCTAATTACCAATTCTTCTTTCAGATAAAGTTTCCAAATATTAATAGTTGATTGCAAATTCATTACCACAGGATTAGGTGGGACTAAGAAACTTTCATTTACAACATCCCCCCTTCCAGCATCCACATAGATCAGTGAAAAGAAGCTCGTTAATTACATCAAAATTCTTTCAATCTCCTCATTTATTCCTTTGTAGAAGAGGTCACCCAAAGAAAAGAATGTGTGTAAAGTCCATAGGTTTTTGATAGTTTCCTATGAAAGTGCAATTTTTTGAAAACAATGGGTGAAAATTTTAAAAGCTTGATTATTAGACATTCTCATAGAAATGAGTTACTGAGTTGCTCTATCTAGTCACAGAAAAAAAGTCATTAAGTGAAAAAAAAAAGAAAAAAGTTATGCCTCCATCTACTGGTGGAAATGAGTGTAGAACATACTAGCACATTTTAAAGAATATAAAATGAATGATTATAAATCAATTTGTGGTTATTAGAAGAGCCAGAATAAAAACATGTATACCTAATCCCAATGTTCAAGGAACTTGAAGAGATACAATCATAAAAAACATATTGTCAATGCATAATAATGCAAAGATATTTTAGATTTTATGTTACTTATTACTCATATTCTTTCTTCTCTCATACAATACATTGCAAACACAGCCTTCTCTCTGTCTATGCCTCCTAAACTCCCCTGAGCTCCCCTATACCCTAGATCCACTGCTTCTCCACTTCACTTCAGAAAAGATCAAATTTCTCAAGAATAGGAACAAAATGAAGCTTGACAAAATACAATCAAACTAGACACAGACCCTCATATAAAGGCTGGAAGAGGCAATTCAGTAGAAAGGGAAAAGTTCCCAAGAAACATGCAAAAGAGTCAGAGGCAAATCATTTCACTGTTAGGAGAAAACACACACAAAGAGAAACAAAGGCACACACTGACACACACACACACACACACACACACCCCAACTGTGGTAAAAACCAGACCATGAATTTTATTGTGGCTTTAATTTATTCTATTTTATTTTATTTTATTTTTTATTATGAACAAAGTCATATGTTTTATCCGTGTATATCCTTGTTCAAGCTCCCTTTACCTACTGTCTCTTACAGTCACTGTCTCTTCTCCACATCCCCAATGATGCTGCTAATTAATTCTGTGAGCCATGTTCTCTTAGTGTCTTTACTTGCTTGGCTCCTACAATCTTTCTTGGGGTTCCCCAGCTCTGTCTATTTTTGGCTGTGGATCTTGACTTCTGCCCTTATCAGATGCCAAAGTAAGTCTTTCTCTTGACTACTGACCTAGGCAAAAATCTATGAGAATAACAGAATGTCATTAAATAAAAGGAGAATAGGAGAAGAGAAAGTGTCTGGTAGGGGCCAGAGGGGGACGGAAGTATGAATAAGGGAATACATAGATAAAAGAAATGAGACCATTCAAAAATAAAAAATCAAAAAAAAGAAAGAAAAAAAGAAATCTTTTTAAAGGAAATCTGTCATGTTTGATTATACCCTAGGTCTTTGAGTCATTTAGTTTCTAGTTTCTTTTGTCTTTCTTTTTTTTTAATCATGTAATATATCAATTTTATTCTTTGATGTTTAACAAAGAAAAATGAGTGTATGTTTCTATAAAAATTCTTACTAATAATTCTATCACTAGTAGCCATAAAATCATTATGGTATGTTTAAACTAATTCTATTCATAATATATAATGAATACATAATAATAGTATATATAATAGCATGGATAAGCTTTACATTTTCTACTTGAAAGTATTAAAACACAAGAAATACATCCTCTTTATTATCTTAATTTATAGGAACACAGAGTCTACTGCAAGTTTTTAATTTTTTATTATTATGAACCAAGAAGTCACACTTTCTATCCTTGTATATCCTTATTCAAGGTCCCTCCCCCCTCCCAACAGATCAGGTCATTTTCTCTTCTCCACAACTCCTCATCCCCCCATGGGCAGGCGGTCCCAAGGTCCCATGGTCCCAATATTTATTAGTTCAGCCTCCACTCCTGGCAGATCCAGTTTTCTCCCCCCAACTTCAAGACTGAGTCAAGTGTTCCTCTAGAGGGGGTAGGATCCAAGGAGTCAGTCCAAGGTGTTTCTGATCACAAGCTGTTCAGTGATTGTGCTTTGCAGCTTGGGCATGCTTTGCTTTTTTCTTGTTTGTTTGTTTGTTTTAGTTTCTTATCATCTGGGCAGTATCAAGCATGGGCCCCTCCTTAGAGCTTGGACCTCAAGTAGACCAGTCTTTGGTTGGGCAATGCTGAGGTCACTGAGCCATCAATCCTCCAGTGAATCATGCTGGAACAAGTGTGGATCAAAGTTTGGTTGGTGTTCCAGTTCCACCACTGGAATTCGTACCTTGTTATAGAAAATGGCTGGATTAGGCTCCATGTTCTCCTTTACTAAGAGTCCTCCCTAGGGTCACTGACCAAGGTTCCAGGAAGTTTTGACTGCACTCGGTTTACACTTTAAATGCTACCATATTCCAGTGGTCTCTCCCTCTCACTCTGTCCCACTCTCTCCCAAGTGATCGCTCCTGTTCTCATGCCCACTACCAGGTTATTCAAAAAATCTTTTCTATTTTCCCTTTCAAGGGAGATTTATACAGCCCTGCTAAAGCCCTCTTTCTTACTTAGCTTCTATAGATATGCAGATTGTAGTATTATTATACTTTACATATTTATTATAGCTAACATACACCTATAAGTGAGTGCAGATCATGTTTGTCTTTCAGGGTCAGGGTTGCTTCTTGGAGGATAGTTTCTACTCTCATCTATGCGCCTGCAAATTTCATTATGTCATTTTTTTACTTTTTTGTAGAAATACACCACATTTTCTTTATTGATTATTCAGTTGAGAGAAATATAGTTTGTTTCCAGTTTCTGGCTATCAGGTTTGATTTCTATGTAGAAATTTCTTAAATCTGGTTTTGTCTTGAAATATTTTGTTTACTTCATTTATCATGATTGCTATTTTGGCTGGGTATAGTAGTCTCAGCTGGAATCTGTAGTCTCTTAATACCTGTATATAATCTTTTCAGGATATTCAAGGTTTTATTGTTTCAATTGAGAAGTCAGGTGTTATTTTGATGGATATGCTTTATAAATTACTGGGTCATATTTCTTTGCAGCTCTTAATATTCTTCTTTATTGTGTTTGTTTAGTGGTTTGATTATTATGTGGAAACTGGTCTTTGTAAATGGGGTCTAGTATACTTGGTGTTTTTTAAGCTTCTTGTATCTTTTTTGGCATTTTCTTCTTTAGATTTAGAAAGCTTTCTTCTATGATCTTGTTGAATATATGTCTTTGAGATGGTAGTGATATTCAGGTCTTGCTCTTTTAGAACCACTAGATTCTAGAGGTGACATATTGTTTATTTATTTTGTTATATTTTGCATTGTTTCTGTGGTGTCTACCCATCTCTTCCTTCAACAAATGCATTTGTTTGTGTCTCAAGGAACTTCTCTTGGTCCAATCTGAGTTCTTGGTACACTTGGCAATAGTAAATACTCTGTTTCAGAGAGCAGCTTTCAGTCCAATATGAGTTGATGGATTCTTTGTTTGTTGGTCCTTCTCTTAACTCCATAGGGGCTGGAAAATTTTGTGTCTAAAGAAGCTGCTGATGTGGCAGAGTAATGGGTGAGTTTAGGGGATGGGATAAGTCTTGTAGATTGTTTGGTCCATCAAACTAAGCTGTTAGTAAGATATTCCAGAATGCAAGAGTCTTCCCTTTGGACCTGTGATTTTGGTAGCAATAGATGGGGGACCATGGGTTGTATGCCATGTCCTAGGTCTCAGACACTAGGCTTTCCTGCTGGACTGGCTGTAATGTCATTCACCTTTGATCCAATAGGAGCTGGCCAAATCTGTGTTTTAAGTACCTGATGAGGCCACAAGGTGGTGAGTAGGTTTAGAAGATCGGGTAAGTCTTATAGATTGTAGGGTTAGACAAACTGGGGTATTAATGGGGGATAGCAGCCCACAGGATTATTCCATGTTTGGCTTGAATTAGGACTGTATTCAATTTTTAATATTTTTAACCATTTTTTTGTATTCTAAGCCTAAAACTCATGGTTTATACAATAAAACAATTTTTTAAACATATATTTGAATATTTTGCCTATGTATTCTTCACATTTAAATACTATATGCTAGATTCCTTTTGTTTTAATTACTTTGTGATCAAATTATTTAAGTTGTACCAGAATCACATACTATTCTTTGTGTCAACTTCTATCATTGTTACAATCCAGTAATTGTCCTTGTAAGTCATGACAAAGTGACAAGATTTATTCAGTTAGAAATGTCCAGCATGAGTTTGAGTATCAAGGAAGTGACAGATTCTCCTCATGTGGTGAGGGTATACCAGCTGATCAACTCTGATGTGTACCTCTGACTCACCATTATACTTACTACTAACCATTGGCAAACGTAGACCCTGTAGGAGTTGCATTCACACATAATGCATGAGAATTAAGAGTGTGGATTTATTTTTGTTCACTTGAAGTTTCCAGTGCATCTGGACTCCTGTGTTGTGGATAAATGACACAGAGTCTTATGAAGGGAATGATTTTCATGTACATTTAACAAGAATTCAACAGAATTTTATTTTTCTTATAGAGAAATACAATGTGTTGAATAGTTTTCCTAAAATTCACTAAGTAGAGATGTAGGATGTATAGACTCTAGAAGCTTCTAAGATCCTGGGGGCTAGCATCAGTCAGTTAAAACTGGTTATAACCAATGCCTAAAAGCATGTGCTCATAGAACTTTCTCATTGCAATGAGAGTCCCTGAAGTGGAAACTTCCTTGTAAGAATGCCTGGGGACTGCCTGGTGGCCTTTCAAACAGAGGCAGTGTCCTAATATGAGATGACCTAGGACAGCTTAATGACCATTCTGCAACAGTAGATAACAGCAAAGCACAGCATTTCTCCATGTTTTTTTGTAGAGTATATATGGCTTGATTCTTCCTCAATAAACTAAGAATGCCTGTTTTAACTTGCTCCCAGAGAATGACTTTTTTTGTTTGTGCATTCCCTAAGGGAAAGTATCAGGGCCCAGAAAAGGCAATCTTTCCTAGTCTTCTAAGGGATTCCTTCTCTGAAGAAGCCTTTTCTACTAATTGGATATTGGAGAAAATGTCAGTTTATGATTCAAATCAGAGTCTTAAATAAAGGAAATTGAGGGAAGGAAGTCAAGTAGATCATAAACCTGGAGTCAGAAACTGAAGCAGAGGTCATGAAGGAGTGATTCTTACTACATTACTCCCCATGGGTTGCTGACCCTAATTTCTTATATCACACAAGATCATCTGCCAAGTTGTGGAACTTTTGACTTTGGGCTAAACATTTTTACATTCATCATTACTCAAGGCAATACTCCAGAGACTTGTCCAGAAGTTAATCAGATGGATTTATTTTCTCAATTTAAGTTCCATTTTTTCCCAGATAATTCTAGGTTGTGTCAATTCAGCAAAAGTTAACCAGGACAAAGTTTTTCATTAGACCATAATCACAGGCTAAGTTGAGCTCCATATTTTATTTTTGAGGCATAAAACTTTTTATTTACTCTTATTTTTGCACAAAACTATTAGCTTTGACTCTGTAAGATACAGATTTTTCTTTTAAAAATTATGTGTATTTGTTGATATATGTTCTACACGTAAGCACATATGCACATGGACGTTTACGTAGGACAGAAGGGACCTCCATCTGCATATATAGGCAATAGTGATCAGCTCAGCATGGATGTTAATTTATAAATTTAAGACCTCTTGAAAAATAGCAAACACTCTTAACTAATGAATAATCTATCAAGTCTCATAAAGATTTTCCTACTTTCAAAATGTTCTAAAATCAATTCACTGAGAAAACTGATGAGATGACTTAAAAATTAAAGATCCTGCTATTAAGAAAAACACTTGAGTTTTCCCTAGACAAACATGGTAGTTGAGAATTGACTCATACAAGTTGTGTTCTTTTTTTCAATTGTGTGCCATGGGATGAACATAACTACACATATACAAATGAATAATAAATAAACAAACAAATAAAAAAGTAAATAAATAAATAAAATTATAGGAGGCATAATTGCTCAATTAAATATTTTATATATACAATTTGTAAAAATGTAATTAGTTGAAATTTGCCTGTAAAATATCAGTAGCCACAATACATCAGGAACACAACCCTCAGTTACCAACTTCCTCAACACATATTTTCCTATAACAATTACTCTAAATATTTATCACTTTCAAATTTTCATGATAAACATTTAAGATATGCCTTTCTAATATGTTTATTTAATTGATACTACAGAAAAAACTTCAATAAAGTATAGGAAAGAAGGATTCTAAGTTTTATATTTAACGTTCATAAGAATATAGATATTTCTCTGTAAAATTGATGTAAGTGGAGAAAAATTAAAATTATACAACTAATAGGGAATGATTTTGTACATGTTTATATTTTCACTACTAGTGTTACTGCAGTACAGAATTTAGTGTCTAGTTTCATATAAGTTGACAAGTTTTTAAATTATTTTCTATTTTATTTTTCTATTAAGCACTAGTTTCTGTTTTACTCTTGTCAACCATGAAACAGAAAACTTATGTGGTTGTTGCAATCATAAGAAACATTCTTGACTCCTCCCCCATCTATACTGTATTCCTAACCATGGCCTTTGCATATAGCTCTCTAGGGAAAACCAATGCTTGCTAGTCAGATAAAAGCTCAGTTTGCCTTCTGTAATGACTGATCAGTCTCTCAGGGTTTTCTTCTCAAAATGAAGTTACCTGTTCTGCTGTTGGTGCTGCTGTTTTTCAAGATTCCTGGTAAGAACAGAAGGAAGATAGAAAGGAAAAGTGTCATGGAGGATTAGTTCTGGGTCACTCTGCTGGTCACATGTATTCTGTCCATGTATGAAAAGACAGAGGTGTCTTATCCTCCAGAATGTTGAATGTGAAGTTTATATCAAAAGAAGGAAATTTCAGATAGGAGAGAATCTGTTCTCCTTCTCTATAATGAAAACTGAGACATAGAAGAAATGTGGTAATATAATGTATGTCTTGAAGGTAACCCCTTAGGGCTTTCAATTCACTTCATTTGTCAATAAGAGAAATTTATTGTATAAATAACTGTATGTAAATATAAACATCTTATTTAAAATAAGTATCGAAAATAATACATAATGATTGTTCATAAAGTGTTTACTTAACTTTGTACTTCTTTCTCTTTATTTCAGCTTACAGAGGTGATGTTATCATGACACAAACTCCAGCCTCCCAGCCTGTCAGCCTTGGAGATCAAGCTTCCATCTCTTGCAGATCTAGCCAGAGCCTTGTATATAGTGATGGAAATACCTATTTGTACTGGTACCTACAGAAGCCAGGGCAATCTCCACAGCTCCTGATATACCTGGTTTCCAACCGATTTTCAGGGGTCCCAGACAGGTTCAGTGGCAGTGGGTCAGGCACAGATTTCACACTCAAGATCAGCAGAGTGGAGCCTGAAGATTTAGGGGTATATTATTGTCTCCAAGCTACACATGTTCCTTGCACAGTGATTCAGACCCTCACAAAAACACCCTTGCTTGGGGTGGCTCAACTGTCAAATATGTTACTTATCTGTGAGAGACACAGAGAGCAGATGAGGCACTTGAGATTATTGCTTGCAGCTGAGGGACTTGGAGCATGAGCACCTGTCTTGGCTACACATCAAGGGTCATGCATCTTAGTTCTCTTCAGCTGCAATAACAATAAAATTGTCTCAGGAGAATGGTGAACAGCTGCTCTCTCAGAAACAATGAATGATGGTCTAAAGGTGAGTGAAAACCCATTTTTACCCTACAGCCCTTGTCTGCCTTCATCATCCAAAATTATCCAGTAAATCAGACAGAAAACTGAGACATATTCCTTTGTTAAGCTATCCTCTTTATATTTAATTATTTCATTTGTTGGATTTTATGATTTAAATTAAATTTTATTTTATTTATTAATATAAGCATTGCATATTCTACTCCATTATGGTTTCTTATGTGTTTAAAATATGGTCATTGACACCCTAAGTTCAGACCTTATTTTATTCAAACAATGTTTTATTTCTGATCGACAAATGACATTTTTAAAATCTTCATTCAGCTGTTGTTAGTATTTTGACTCCTTGTTTTATTTCAAATTTCATGCACATAGAATGATGGGTAGAAACATACCTTTTGGGTTTTTTTTTATATTTTCCTCTAATTGTTCCAATTTGATTGTGTTTTGCTTTTTTTAATTTGCAGTTTCATTCTAGGAGATACACAGCACTTTTGTGGTGTACTATTCTAGGCAATGACAAAAGAAAAAGAAAAAGCAAAGAATAACCTCAATCTCATCACTAGAGAACAGATAAATCCTAGTTGGAAGACATGCTACAAAATAACCACATGGAGATACCAACACTTGGGCATGGTGGCACAATTCTGTAATCCTAGGTCTTAGGCCTTGGGAGACTGAGGCAGGGGCATGGAAAGTTCTAGGACAGTGGGGGATTTATAAATAAAGGAACAACTGGCCAATCCTTATCAAGGATATCTAAATCATGAAAGACAAGCTAAGAATGAAGAATTGTTACAGAATAGAAGAAATTCAGACATAACAATTACATGCAGAAAAAATCTTGAATTGGATGTGGAGTAGAAAAACATGCATCAGAAAAAGCATTGATGCAATTCAAATAAAGACTGTAGGAATAGAACTATACAAATACAAATACCAATGTCCTCAGTGTTAGTTTGTGTTAACCTTACTGTAAGCTCAGTGAGAAGTATGCAGGTGATCACTGAGTACTACTACAAATTTTCTGGAAGTCTAATAATACTTCAGAGTAGGAAGTCTTAAAATATAGGAAATATTACTAAGTTGTGTAGCTGTCTTTTGCCACAGTCAGCATTTCACACCACACCTCTCTTTAAAGCCATCCAACTTTTCTTCATCTCTCCGTAAAATGTAGGGCAGGCTACTCATGACACAATGACCCTTCATACTCCATCCATTTCCTACCTGAGTTTACTTTTTGACACTTTTACTATTCTAGTACCTTCAGAGTACATGGTCTCCCCCACTTCTATGCTTTGCACTTGTCACTCATATTATCTGGAATTTCCTCATGTTCTTCCCACCTGGCTTCACCCAACTCCTGCACTGACTCTGGAAATTCTCCTTTGACTTGTTCAGCATGCACCAGATATCTCCTCTGTTCCTACCTGTATCTCTCTGTACATGCTAAAGCATTTGGAATATTTTCCATTGCTTTTCTCCTTGAACTTTGAAATCCTCAAGGAAATAAGCCAAACTGGGCTTCAGCAGGTAGCTGACCACATTCACTACATATATTCTGACAAAAAGTAGACTTGGCAGAGAAGTCTTTTCAAGGGGTTCATTCCCATGGAATTTATAGCACTGAAAGTTCCTTTACAGGCTGCTCTGGGTTTAAGGATCAGAAGCCATACTTTACAAGGGGCTGAGAGAAATAAGAAGTAATAACAGAACTCCTTCCATGGAGGCTGCATTGGGGTATGCAGCATCACTACTGAAGTGCCACTGCCAATGCAGAGGTAAAAAAGGCAGTCAAAGATTGGTGTCTGCTGCAGAGGTTAAAATTTGAGGGTGTGGTGAAGAAGATCGTTGGGATGGGTAGTGAGTCTGAAGAAATAATCAGAGCCATTTTAAAGGGTTCAGATTTTATTATGTTGGAAATAGAAGTTATGGAGACATTTAGAATAAGAAAGTGACATGACCAGACACATGTTTTTAGAATGGTTTGGAAAAGTTAAGGCTAAAAGCAAAAAATTAGTTTGAGGCCCAAAAGAGTGGATGGGGACATTGGGAACTAATGATTTTCTTCTGTTTATAAAGAGTTTTTGCTTTAGGAGAAAGACTCAGTTTGGATAAACTAAGCCTTTGGCCACTGAAGATTTTTGGCTCTATAAAGGAATTTTGTGGTCTTGTAGTTGAGACCAAGGTATTTGGAAGTAGAGCAGTATAATAGAAGGAGATTGCTTAGTTTCTAACCTTAACTCTGTCACTACCCATTCGACTTCAGACAAGTTACTTACTTTGTGTGTTCCAATTTTACCTTCTACAGAAAGAGTACCAGTGATTATCTTATCTGTTTGTGCTGATCATTCAATGAAACAACACATGCCAAGTGCCAATCTTGGCATATAGTAAATTTTTGACTCCAATTGCCATTCATTGACCAACAACCATGAGAAGTTTTTTTTTTTAATTTGTTATGAGCAAAGTCACATATATTTATCCATGGATACCATTATTGAAGGTCCCTTCCTGCTCCCACCCCCTCCAGTCACTCTCTCTTCTCTACATCTCCCCATCTCCTCCCCAGCAAGGGCCAAAGGTCCCAAGAACCCAGTATTGCTCAGTACAGATTCCACTCCTGGCAGATCCTGTTTTCTCGCCCCAACATCAACACTGAGTCAGGTGTTCATCTATAGGGAGTGGGATCAAGGTGCCTCTCCAAGTTGTCTCATATCCCAAGATGTACAGTGGTTGTGGATTGCAGCTTGGACATGATTTGTTTTTTGCTTTTTTGTTTAGAGTGCACTAATAAGTGAGTACATTCTCTTCTTTTCTTTTTGGTTTTGAGATACCTCTTTCAGGAGGATATTCTCCAAATCCATGCATTTGCCAGCGAATTTGAGGATATCATTTTTTCTTACTGCTGAGTAGTATTCCATTGTGTAGATGCACCACAGTTTACTAATCCATTCTTCAGTTGGGGGATATCTAGGTTGTTTCCAGGTTCTTGCTATTACAAACAATGCTGCTATGAACATAGTTGAGCTAATACCTTTGGAGTGTGAATGTGTCTCTTTAGGGTATACACCAAGAAGTGGCATTGCTGGGTCCTTGGGGAGATTGATACTCAATTTTCTGAGAAAACTCCATATTGCATTCCAAAGTTGCTGGACAAGCTTACACTCCCACCAACAATGGAGGAGTGTTCCCGTTGCTCCACATCTTCTCCAACATAGGCTGTCATCTGTGCCTTTTATCTTAGCCAATCTAACAGGTGTTAGGTGGTATCTCAAAGTTGTTTTGATTTGCATTTCTCTGATGGCTAAAGATGAAGAGCACTTTTTCAGGTGCCTTTCAGCCATTTGTAGTTCCTCTGCTGAGAATTCCCTTTTCAAATCTGTACCCCCATTTTTTGATAGGGTTATTCAAGGTATTGGGCTCTAAATTCTTGAGCTCTTTATATACCTTAGAGATCAGTCCTCTATCATTTGTAGGGTTGGTAAAAATCTTTTCCCATTCTGTAGGCTGGCGTTTTGTCTTATTGACAGTGTCCTTGGCTTTGCAGAAGCTTCCCAGCTTCAGGAGATCCCACTTATTGATTGTTGGTCTTAGTGCCTGTGCCACTGGTGTTATATTTAGGAAGTGGTGGCCTGTGCCAATTTGTAGAAGTGTATTTCCCAATTTCTTTTCTATCAAGTTCAAAGTGGTTGGGTTTAAATTGAGGTCTTTAATCCACTTGGATTTGAGTTTTGTGCAGGGTGACAGGCTCGGATCTATTTGCATTTTTCAGCACACTTCCATCCAGCTTTGCCAACACCATTAGTTAAATATACTATCTTTTTTCCGTTGAATGTTTTGGGCCTCTTTGTCAAAGATGAAGTGTTCATAGGTTTTTGGGTTAATGTCTGGATCCTCAGTTCTATTCCATTGGTCCACAAGTCTGTTTTTATGCTAGTACCAGGCTGTTTTTATTACTGTAGCTCTATAGTATAGCTTGAAGTCAGGGATGGTGATACCTCCTGATGTTCTTTTGTTGAGTAAATTTGTTTTGGCAATCCTGGCTTTCCTGTTATTCCAAATGAAATTGAGTATTGTTCTTTCAAGGTCCAAAAAATATTGTGTTGGGATTTTGATAGGCAGTGTATTTAATCTGTAGACTGCCTTTGGTAGAATTGCCATTTTTACTATGTTGATCCTACCAATCCAGGAAGATGGGAGAGTTTTCCATTTTCTGATATCCTCTTCAATTTCTTTCTTCAATGATTTAAAATTTTTGTCAAATAGGTCTGTTACTTCTTTGGTTATAGTTACTCCAAGGTAATTATTACTATTTGCACCTAATATGAAGTGTAATGTTTCCTTTATTTCTTTTTCAGCTCTTCTATCTTTAGTGTATAGAATAGCTACTGATTTCTTTGAGTTTATCTTGTATCCTTCTACATTGCTGAAGGTGTTTATCAGTTGTAGCATTTCCCTGGAAGAATTTTGTGGGTCACTTTTGTATACAATCATATCATCTGCAAATAGAGATAGCTTCACTTCTTCTTTTCCAATTTGAATGCCCTTAATCTCTTTTCGTTCTCTTATTCCTTTAGCTAAAACTCGAGAACTATATTGAATAGATAAGGGGAGAGAGGACATCCTTGTCTAGTTCCTGACTTTAGTGGGATTGCTTTGAGTTTTTCTCCATTAAGTTTGATACTGGCTGTTGGCTTCTTGTAAATCGCCTTAATTATATTTAGGTATTCTCCCTGTATTCCTGATCTCTCCAGGGCTTTAATCATAAAGGAGTGTTGGATTT
>PVIH01020142.1:19341-33425 GCA_004025045.1 Sigmodon hispidus | reverse complement strand
CATAGTTAAGCTAATACCTTTGGAGTGTGATTGTGCCTCTTTAGGGTATACACCCAGAAGTGGTATTGCTGGGTCCTTGGGTATATTGATTGTTAATTTTCTGAGAAACCGCCATATTGCATTCCAAAGTGGCTGAACAAGCTTACACTCCCACCAACAATAACTTTCTTAAAAAAAAAAAAAAAAAAAAAAAAAAAAAGGACTACAGCTAAGGAGAAACACTAACAACAAAGCTACTTAGCAGAAGAAGGTCAAAGATATCATCCCTGAACATTTTATTGGGGCTTCAAAAAGGGTGATCCAGTTTCAGATATATCCAGATGACAGAGCAGAGAGTTAAACTTTTCCTAGTAAGAAACTGATGATGCAAGAGACACCTTGATTACTTCAAGTTTGGAGAAACTCTTAGGTTCACCAGAAAAGGTGAAAAAAAGTTTACAGGAAATATGATTTTTTATTTATTCATATTTTAATTAGTCTATTAGCATGTGGAGGTAATGCACTTAAATGGGACCTTGGCAAGAAAAAGCACAATTTAAACAATAAGAAACCAGGGGAAACATTGAACATAGCTATTATTTTTGGCAGGAGTCTTTTCTCACATCTTTTTATTTCTTTTTGTTTCTCTTCTCTGGTAACAAAAGGGGGAAAAAGTTTAAATGAGAGAAGATTGCACAGAGTTGGGGATTAACATATTTAATTTACATAATGTCAGTGTGTTAAAGACTATGTAGGTGCAGCACTATAAAATATTCTTAGTTAAAAAGCAGCTCAAAATAGGAACTTCTTTTATTTTGTACGTGTCTCCAAGTTCATTGTGTGGTTAATTTAAAAAAGAACAACCATTTTCTTTGCAAAGACAGCACTCGATATGAACCGAAGTATATAATTATTGAGGAAGACATGAAGCTGGTTCTCCCCCTGGCTTTCTCTTCAGGTGATGCAATGGAGACCTTATAATGATACAACTTGATCCTCCTGTCCCATCACAAAGGTGACGTCCTCAAAGACACAAACAAGCAAATAATTTCACTTTAGCAGTACAGAGACACTGATGCTGAAAAGTCTGGCTCATGTGTGTTTAAATCTCCCCCTGTGAAAGGCACAGCAGGGAGCAGAGTAGCTCTCCCTCCTGCACACCACTAATGCTTGCCAGCAGCTTTCACTCAGAAGGAGCTTTTGGAGAAAGAACACAGTGCATTCTTCTCTACCCAGCATGCACAGCTTAATGCCTGTAATGAAACAGTGTTCCAGGAGTCTAAAACCATATGCACACCAACTCAGAAATGAATTATTCTTTTTATCAAAACTTAACTTTTCTTCACTCAGAAGACTTCAGTTTGAGTTTGCTGCCTGAACACAATGATGTCTTCCTTTCCTTTTAATACTCTCACTCATACATACCACACACTTTGACTTAAATTTTTTCCTGTAGCTCTTTTTGCCCATCATTCAACACTTCTGGATTTAATTTAATGCTCCTATTTAAGAATAACAGAGAAGAGCAACTTTTCAAGTGCCTTTCAACCTGTAATTCTTCTGTTGAGAATTCTCTTCTTAGCTAATTGGGAGCATATGGGACCACAACTAAGAAGGTGTGGAGACGAATCATGAGAGAATGAGATAATTAAGTGAGAGAAGCAGCAAGAAGGGAGAATAAAAGACAGGGAGATCTTAATAGAGGTAACCAATGTGAGACTGGAAAAAGACTAGGTGCTAGGATAACCTACAAGAACTCACATTATGTCCCTGGCTAGGTCTCCAACCAATAGTGAAGGTGTTGCCTAGAGAGAATCTCCCATTTAATCAAGTAAATAGTCACCCATGTGCCATTAGAGAACCTACATCCAATAATGAATAGAGGTAGAGGCAGAGATACATGGCTGAGCACTCAGCTGAGCTCCTGGTCCAGCTGAGAGCAGAGGAGAAAACTCTATATGAGCAAGGGGATAGGGCTTTGGAGGAAAATTCCCACATTGTTGCCCTGCTGGAGCTCTGGGGAACTCAATGGATTAAGAACAGCCATTGTGGAACCTTCAAGAAAAGGAACTAGTCCCTCCAAGGACAGGTAACTGTTCTCTGACATGGGAAGAATGTGGAGCCTTGACAGGAGGGATCACACTGTGTTTCTATGTGTGGACTGGCACTTTGGAGCCCATTCCTTCCAGAGGAACTCCTAATGCAGTCTTGACAGTAGGATGAGGAAATCGGACCTGCCTGGAGTGGATGCTGAGCTGATCAACCTTGTGATTGCCTTTTTTGGGGGAGGAGATGACGGGATGGGGAGGAGGGAGGCTGAAGACAGACAGGGAGGGATTGGAGGGGGAATGGAGGGAGAATAAGGGGATAGGTGGGTGGGAAGGACTTTATTTTATAAATAACCTTAAAAATGTGTTAAAAAAAAGAGTAACAGAAGAATGTGCACTGATGACACAGAGTTGAGATCATTGGAGCACAATATGTAAAATTATGACTATTAGAGGATCTATAATAATTAACTGATTTATGGGAATAAAATAGTGAAAAATAGTTAGTATCCTTTATTTTATTTCTGTTCACCTATATTGTAATCTGTTGGGTGATAAGATCATCACTGTAATTTTTCCAGGCAGATTTCAAGTTTTCATGTTGATTATCTTTGGAAATCTGGAATGATAACTGTTATGATTTCAATTTGAGATCTCCCTCCCCCCAGGCTCGTATGGTTAAACACTATTGGTTTTGTTTGGAAAAACGGGGAAACTGGAACCTTTAAGAACATACCTTACTGACTGACTTAGGGCACTAGAAATGAACCTTGAGAGTTACAACCAAGGTATGATTTCTCACTGCAACTACACTATGAATGAAACCCATCTGTCTACCATGCTCTTGACTTAATGATTGATACTATTCATATCTTGGAATAGTTTTTACTTCTGTAGTTCCAAAACCATTTTTTGCAGTGCCCTTATCCATCATATAGCCCTATTCATTATGTAAATGCTTATTTTTCCCCTGGAAGAGCTGTTCTCATAAAGGATAAAAATCACATATTTATCTATTTTATCTTATGAAAGTGCTTCATACTAAACAGATCTACTTGAAGTGTAATATAAGATACTTGTAGAAAAGTATCTCCATTTCACACTCTCACAATAATCTCCATTATTATAATAGAAAGCAGAAGCACAGTTCATTCAACCAGATCTTGCCTTGGTTTTCTTATGTCCCTTTGCTTTTATGAAGTTGCTAACCACTTTCTTCACCCTCTAGCTGCTGAAAACTTGAATTTGTCACCCAAAAGATGTATTTTGTTATGTTATCAAATTGTATATAACTAGTGAGAGAATTTGTTGCAGTTTATTTACTGCAACTTTGTGAAAGTTGGTAACTATTTTTAGTATAATGGCAATAAGAAAAAATTTTTTAATACAGATACATCTGAGTAAATTAATACATTCTGTAAGAATTGTGGAATAATCAACAAAAATTATGTTTTTAACAGTTAAGATAAAGTAGCAGCATAATTACAGCAATTAATATGTGTTTAACATTTTACAAATTCATTGACTCATCCAGCTAAAACCAATAGGCAATTTTAATTTCTTCACAATATAACTAAGAAAATTAAGTTTTATAGATGTAATCCATTGTCAGAACTCAGGTATCTAACTCAGGGGCAAAAGTTACCAAATTTGCCATTTGGTAGGAGAAAAGTTGCACAATTTCAAAATAGTTCAGGCATTTTGCTTGCACTGTATAGAATAGTTTAGCACTGTAACAGCAATGGTATATCTACTTTTTTTCTCCCACTGCTGTCACATTTCATAGTGATGAGTGTCAATTTACCAACTTGACCCTGCCTCCTAAATATTGGTGAGTTCTTATCTCACCACTTCTCTAACCCTGTCCTACATATTGTTTTTATAGCTATATATATATATATATATATATATATATATATATATATATATATGTATTTTTACTTTTAGACCCATAATTTCTATCACCAGTGTCCATTGGAACAAATGAGAAAGTACCATATTTATTTCAAAAATCACTTGACTGAGAAAGTTTTTCCAATTACCAAAATATAGTCATCACAACCCTATCTTATATCCCATATAAAAAAACCTATTGATCATTCCCTTCATATTATTTATTACTAAGTATAAATTGTTTGTGTCATTTTACTCTTTCAATAATGCACATTTTTAGAGCTATTACATATTATAATCATCATCACAACCACCACCGTCATCAAGGAGAAATAGTTACACTAAGTAGGCCACAGTGGCCAGTGGTGTGGAACTTGCTATGTATACTGATTCTAACCTCAAACTCACAGAGAATCACCCACTTCTGCCTCATGAGTTATGAGATTAAAGGAGTATTTCATTGCAACATCTCTTAATGTATTTTTTCCATAGTTTCTTAGAAGTTATGGAATATAGGATATTATAGGGATGTTAGCATCTAGAACCTCATAATAGTAATTTTTATAATGCTATAAGATAATATGTATATTAAAATATAAGTATTTAACAACCACTTATATGTCATTGCAACATCTCTTAATGTATTTTTTCCATAGTTTCTTAGAAGTTATGGAATACAGGATATTATAAGGATGTTAGCATCTAGAACCTCAAAATAGTAATTTTTATAATGCTATAAGATAATATGTATATTAAAATATAAGTATTTAACAACCACTTATATGTAGGCAAATTATTTTTTGTTAAGTATGATGTCTTTACATAATGAAACACATATATCCTCACATAATAAAACATGATTGAAACAAATGTCAGATATGTTTAAGGCTCCATATAAGTTGTAAACAAAGTACTATTAGATTTGTCTTTCTTCTTCATATTCTAAAAAGAATTATCTCTGTTGTCAACAAAGTGAGAAACAATTGTTTCAACAGTGTGTTGCATTTAATATGCATTAAATATCAGGTACTGAGTTTGAAGATCTTGCTATATTTATATTTGTCTTTTTGTATATCACAATATTGTTAAAATAAAACTTAAACTCTTCAAAAACTCTTCAATTAAATTAGGGATCTCTGAGACTTAGAAAATTAATTAAGTTGCCCATAGTTCAAGCTATGATGCCAGAATCTGTCTTAAGTACAACTGTGTAAATTAATAAGTAGCAAAAAGAACACAGTGCAAAAAGTATCAACATATAATGAGCAAATAGCATCAGCCCTTGTCTCTAGCATGTGCCATGTTCTCAGAATGTAGACTCAAAAGGAAATGCAAATCTTTAATTTGAATTGTTATTATAAAGTGACATAAGATATTGGAATCTATTTCATGTTTTTATTTTTGTTGTTGTTATTTTTATTGCCTACTACACACACTGAATTCTTCTCTCTCTTTCTTAATCTTCTGTTTCAGAAATCAGTTTTATATCAAGTTTCACTACCAGTGAAATTTTGTCCACACTCTGGGATTTTAGTTAGAAACAGTGGCTCTTCTCCTTCCACAATATAATCTTTGGTTTGGAGTATTTATGGTATGTGGCAATTATATTCCTAGTTTCAAGGCAATGAATTCTTTTTTTTTAAAAAAAAAAAACAAAAAACTTTATTTATTTATTTATTTGCCTTGGTGTTTGCCTGGAACTACAGACAGTTGTTAGCTGCCATGTGGGTGCTGGGAATCGAACTCGGGTCCTCTGGAAGAGCAGACGGTGCTCTTAACCGCTGAGCCATCTCTCCAGCCCCCCAAAGCAATGAATTCTAAGAAAATTTAACAAGTTAATAATATACTACTAGCAACAGTAGTTAAGACAGCATGACAGCATACTGTTTTTTTTTTTTTTCTTTCTGATAGGAGTACTTTTTCAACTTGATTGGTTTGTCATCATTTAAATTAACATTTACTCTAGGAATGTATAGGAAAAGTAGTAGAATTAACAATAAGAAGAAAAATAAGTTTAAGTGTAATTTAATCAGTAAGTATTTTATTGAGTATGTTTGCATCAGTGTTAATGATGAAAAATGGCCTGTAATTCTATTTTTTTGCTCCACCATTGTGAGAAAACTGAAAGTAATTCCACTAAAATCGGGAGCAAGACAAGGCTATCCACTTTCTCCATTTCTATTCAGTATAGTGTTCTAAGTTTTAGGCAGAACAATTAGACAACAAAAGAGATCAAGAGAATAATAATCATAAAGAAAGAAGTAAAAGTTTACCTAGTTGAAGATGGCATACTCTTCATAAGTGACCACCCAATATCCTAACAGGGAGCTACTACAGTTGATAAACACCTTCTATGATGTGGTGGGATATATAAAATTAACAAAATAAATAATAGTCCTTTTCTACACAAATAATAAATAGGCTGAGAAAGAAATCAGAGAAACATCACACTTTATTATAACCACAAATATATAAAATATGATGTGTTAACTTCAATTAAACAAGTAAAATCCTGTATGACAAACACTGAAGAATTTGAAGAAATAAACTGAAGAAGATATCTGAAAATGGAACAATATTCCATGCTTATGAGTAGGTAGGGTCAATATAGTAAAAAATGACAATATTACCAAAAGCAATCTACAGATTAAATACAATCTGCTTCAAAATCCCAAAACTATACTTCACAAACTTTTAAAGCAAAACACTCAATTTTGTATGGAAAATAAAAACCCAGGTTAGGTAAGATAATTCTGTACAACAAAGAAACATCTGTAGGTATCACAATACTGGATTTCAAGATCTACTATAGTTTTAGTAATAAAAACAGTTGGATATCACCATAAAAACACACATCTGGATCAATATAATTAAATTTAAGATCCTGACATTAATCTGCACAAATATGAACATCTGATTTTTGTAAAGAAGCCAAAACTGTACAATAAAAAGAAAGCATAGATGACAGCCTATGCTAGAGAGGTTGCAGAGCAAGGGGAACACTCCTCCATTGTTGGTGGGAGTATAACCTTGTTCAGCCACTCTGGAATTCAGTATTCTCAGTTTTCTGAGAAACATTCTTCCCAAGGACCCAGTAATAACCACTTCTGCAATAAAGATGCACGGTAGCACTCCAAAGGCATTAGCTCAACTATGTTCATAGCTGTGTTATTCATAATAGCAAGAACCTGAAAAAAACCTAGATGAAGAATGGATTAACAAACTATGGTACATGTACACAGTGGAGGCTACTGAGCAGTAAGAAAAAATGATACCCTAAAATTTGCAGGCAAATGGATGGATTTGGAGAATATCCTCCTGAGCAAGGTATCACAAACCCAGAAAGATAAGCAGGGGATGTACTCATTGATTAGTAGGCTATAAACAAAAAAGAAAAAAGCAAAGCATGCCCAACCTGCAAACCACAACCACTGAACAACTTGGGATCTGACACACCTTGGACTGACTCCTTGGATCCCACTCCCCCTAGAGGAACACCTGACTCAGTCTAGATGTTGGGGGAAGAAAACTGGATCTGCCAGGAGTGGAAGCTGAATTGAACAAAATTGGGACCTTGGGACCTTGGGACTTCCTGCTCATGCTGGGGAGGAGATGGGGAGATCTGGAGAAGAGAGATTGACGTGATGTGGTGCCAGGGGGAAGGGACCTTGAATGAGGATATACATGGATGTAAAATGTGACTACTTTAATCATAATAAAAAAGAATAAAAAAGACTTTAAATAATAAAAAGCATCTTTATCAAATGCTGATAGCATAACTGGATTTCAACATGTAGCAGATGCAAATAGATCCATATCTATTGCCATTAACAAAACTAAAGGCCTGGTGAATCAAAGACCTCCACACAAATCTAGTTTCACTGAATCAGATAGAAGAGAAAGTGAGAAGTAGCCTACAATACCTTGTAAGGCAAAGAACACAGTTAATCGAACAACAGGTTATAGAATGGAGAAATATTTTCACCAATCCTCTACCTGACTGATCACTGATCTCTAAAATACATAAAGAATTCAAGAAACTAGGCATCAAAATATCAAAAAATCCAAATAAAAAATGGTCTATAGATCTAAACAGAGAATTCTCAAAAGAGAAATCTCAAATTGCCATAAGAGATTTAAGAAATTGCTCAACATCGTTAGTCATCAGAAAAAATTAAAATCAAAATGACTATGAGACTCTATCTTATACATGTCAGAAAGACCAAGATTAAAAAACAAAACAAAACAAAACAAAAAAAAACACTGAGGACAGCTTATGTTAGAGAGGATGTGGAGTGTATAAACTTGTACAGCCACTTTGAAAATCTGTATGATGATTTCTCAGAAAATTAGGAATTAATTTACCTCATGACCCAATGAAAACACTCTTGGGAATAAAACCAAAGGATACTCAATCATACTCAGAACTTGAAAATATCTGTGATGCCTTTTACCTGAAGAATGGATAAAGAATATGTGATATATTCATAAAATAGAGTATTGCTTAGTTGTGAAGATCAATGACACATCATGAAATTTGTAAGCAAATGGATGAAACTAAAAGTATTCTGCTTGAGGTAACCAAGACTTAGAAAGACAAACACAGATTGTACTTACTTGAAAGTTGATACTAGTTGTAAAGCAAAGATACCAAGACTACTATCCCTATTTTCAGAGAAGCTAGGTAACAAGGAGAACCCTAAGAGTGACACATAGATTATCCTGAGAAGAAAAACAGATAAAAAGATATTCTGAGTAATCTAGGGGATGAATGAGCATAGAGGAGAGAGCATGGTAGATCAAAACATTAGCTGTAAGAGGTACAGGGTGGGAAAGCTATGCAAATATATCACAATAGAGAGAATGATTATAAAATTATGGAGAAATATGGTGCTAGAAAAATTCCCAGGATTCCACAATGACCCCAGTTAGGTTACTAGTAATAGTGATGAAGGTGCCTGAGCTGGCATTCTCCTGCAATCAGTTTAGTGAATGTCCTGTTACCACAGATGCTTCAGGGCTTGGTCCTGCCTCAATTGAATATATCAGGCTTTGTTGACTCCACATGGGAGGCTTACCCTTTTGGAAAATTAAATGGGGTAAGGTGGGGAGCAACAGGAGGAAGGGGTATAGGGTGAACTCTGGTTTGTATGTAAAACAAGTAAAAAAAAAAAAAGAACTTGTCACTAATAACAGTGCTAACTTGTCCCATGGTCAGTCTCATTGCCCAGCTGTTCTGAAATATACAGTGCATTACAGCAGACTACAGTCCCCTCACCTTTCTGTACATTGGGATGTCAGAACTTATTCCTTCTATCTAAATGAAACACTTCACTACTTAAGCAATATTTTCTTTTCATTTTTTCCTATTTGGTCATTTATTTCATCTCAAAGATTTTTAGTTCACTATTACATACAATTTTGTAGTAGTTTTTTCTAAGACAAAAGTATGTTGTAAAGATTGTCTAGGGACTAAAAATATGAAAATTATTTAAGACACCAGCTTATGTATACTGTAGTGAACATCATCACCCTTAAAATGATACCTAAAAATCTCTAGCAATTTTACATACTATGTAATACTTATGTAATTCCAAGTAATTTTTAATGGCTTTACTAATTTAAAAATATGGCTTCAATATGATATAGGGATGTGATTTCACCAATAATTTAATATATTTTTATTTCTATGTCCCTCAAAGAGTTCTACAGCTTTTAAGACATTATTTTATTTTTCAATTATTCAATGGCTTGAACATAGTAAATCTTTGAACAGCCCCAGCAAGCTGTGAGAGGTTCAGGTACCAACCTGTGAAAGTCACAGGACCTGGGCCATATTTCTCAGAGAAGGTAATAACAATTGTGATTTGCTGGCACATGAGAATGCTGCATGAAGATTTAGTAGTATCTCTGAGGACAATCACAGAATATGCTTTTGTATTTGAACCAAAATATCTTATATTTGTCTATATGCAAGTAGTCTTTTAAGAGACTATTCTTGGTCTGATTGGGGCACTCATAAGACATAAGATGTTTCACCATAAGCCTCCACATTACTCGGCAACCTGAATTGGTAACAGATCTAGAAAAACCATAAACTATGTGGGGTACATCAAATGAAAATAATTTTTACATAGTGTAATTGACTGTAATAATATTGGAAATATCAATATACTACATATAGCAATAATTAGCCCGAGGATTCATAGTCCCTTTCTGCTATATTGCCTCTTCTTTTTTCTCCTTGCACTTAGAACACAATGAGGACGTATCCATGATCAGATATTATTAGAACATTAGTCAAGATATTTTAAAACTCTGACCCCTGTCCAGAGTAAAATCAGAGTAGAGTTGAGTCCAGTGCCTTGGCTGATCATCTGGAGAATTCCTCTACAGGATAGGGGTCACAATCAAGTGCCTGATCTCAGGATCTGCCAACACACAGGCCCTAGGTTTTAGCTATAAGCAGCCTCATCTAGGGACACCTATCTTGCCAGACTGACCCGGCCTCCAGGGCAAACTGCATAATCAGACATGGACTAAAGACTTTGAGACTTTGACCCCTTCTCAGAGCAGAAGACACAAAAGCACCTTAGCAAGAACTGACTAGAAACTGAGTAAGTGTGAACCACTGAAGACATGGACAGATATCACTGCAAGAATACATATAACAATATAAAGAACAACAAGGCAATACCAGAAGAAACTGATGGTTCTACAACTACAAGACCTGAGCAGAGCAATGAAGAGGAAAGAGAAGAAAGTTACAGCAAAAAAACTTTATGAAAATTATTGAAGCTTTTAAAGAAGATATAAAAAAATTCTCTTGAAGAAATAGAAGAAAATACAAACAAAAAATTGGAAGAGATGAACAACTCCTGGAAAGAAAACCAAGAAAGGGAAAACCAAAAAATGGAAAAAAAATTCAGAAACTAAAAATTGAAATAGAAGCAATAAAAATGCATAAAATGAGACAAAGATGGAAATAGAAAATCTGAAGAAAAGAGCTGGAAATACAGATTCAAGCATAACCAACACATTTCAAGAGATGAAAGAAAGACTCTCTGGAGCAGAAGACTCAATAGCGGAAATAAATACATCACTCAAAGAAAATACTAAAACCATAAGGGCCATAACACAAAATGATTAGGAAATCTGGGACACCATGAAAAGACATAACCTGAGAATAGCAGAAATAGAAGAAGAAGAAGAAGAAGAAGAAGAAGAAGAAGGAGGAGGAGGAGGAGGAGGAGGAGGAGGAGGAGGAGGAGAAGGAGAAGGAGAAGGAGAAGGAGAAGGAAAAGAAGAAGAAGAAGAAGAAGAAGAAGAAGAAGAAGAAGAAGAAGAAGAAGAAGAAGACCAGCTCAAAGGTACAGATAATGTTTTCAATAAAATCTTTTCTAACCCAAGGAAGGAGATGCCTATAAAGATACAAAAAGCTTACAGAACACCAAATACATTTGATCCTCCCAAAAGTCTGCTTGCCACATAATAAAAAAAGCACAAAACATACAGAACAAAGAAAAAAATTTAAGAGCTTCAAAGAAAAGGGTCAACTTACTTATAAAAGCAGACCAATCATAATCACATCTGAAAATTTGGTGGAAACAATGAAAACAAGAAGGTCTTGTTCAGAAGTTATATACACACTAAAAGAACATGGCTGCCAAACTAGACTACTATACACAGCAAAACTATCAATCACCATAGATGGAGTAAGCAATATATTTCATGACAAACTCAACCTGAAACAATATCTATCTGTGAATCTGGCCCTTCAGAAAGCACTAGAGGGAAAACTCCAACCTAAAGATTCCAGATACACCCAGGAAATCACAAACATTCAGTTATCCCACAGAAGAGAAGCCCAGAGAAAGGGAATAAATATAAGCTACAACAAGAAATATCAATCAGTGGTCACTAATATCCCTTAACGTCAATGGCCCCAATTCACCTATAAAAAGACATACACTAATATGAACAAGACAAAAGCAGAAGCCATCCTTTTGTTCCATACAAAAAACATACCTCATCCTTAAAGACAGACACAGGCTCAGAGAAAAGGGTTGGGAAAATATTTTCCAATAAATTGGCCCTAAGAAACAAGCTGGTGTTGCCATTCTAATATCTAACAAAGTAGACTTCAAACTAAAATCAATTAAAAGAGACCCGAATGGACATTGCTTATTAATCTCAGGAAAAATTGAAGATGAGATTCTAATCCTGAATATATATATATATATATATATATATATATGTCCCTAATATAAGGGCACTTCTCTATATAAAAGAAACACTACTAACCTCAAATCCCATATCAACTTTCACACCCTAATAGTGGGAGACTTCAATACACCACTTTCACCCTTGGATAGGTCAACCAGACAGAGACTCAACAGAGAAATAAGGAGTCTAAAAGATACTTACAGAATTTTCCACCCTAACACAGGAATATACATATTTCTCAGGACCACCTGGAACTTTCTCTAAAATTGAACACATAGTTGGTCATAAAGCAAATATCAATAAATATTAAAAAATGGAAATAATCCTGTGTATCATATCAGACCACAATGGCCTAAAGTTAGAGTTCAAGAACATCAAAAAATCACAGAAAGCCTCCCAACTCATGGAAACTAAACATCACTGAACTGAATCACTTCTGGGTCAAGGAAGAAATTAAGAAAGAAATCAAAGACTTCCTAGAATTTAACAAAAATGATTCCACAATATATCTAAGCTTGTGGGACACAATGAAAGCAGTCTTATGAGGAAAATTCATAACACTAGATGTCTATATGAAAAAACTAGAGAAATCCCTCTGTAGAGAACTAACAGCACAGCTGAAAGCCTTAGAACAATTAGCAACATACTCACCTAGAAGGAGTAAAAGGCAGGAAATAATCAAACTTAGAGCTGATATCAATACAATTGAAACAAAAAGAACAATACAAACAATCAATGAATCATGAATTTGGTTCCTTGAGAAAGTCAACAACATAGATAAACCCTTATCAAAACTAACCAAAAAACAGAGAGAGAGAGAGTATCCAAATCAACAACATCAGAAAAGGGGCACATAACAACAGGCCCCTGGGAAATCCAGAGAATTATCAGGTCATACTTTTAAAATCTATACTCCACAAAAAATAGAAAACTTAGAAGAAGAAGACAGCATTTTGGAAAGGTATCATTAATCAAAATTAAATCAAAATCAGGTTAAATACCTAAACAATGTATAAAGCTAAAGGAAATTATAGCTCTCATTAAAAGCCTTCCAAGTAAAAAAAGCACAGGTCCAGATGATTTCAGTGTAGAGGTCTAACAAACATTCAAAGATGACCTAATACCAATACTCCTCAAATTGTTTCACAAAATAGAAACAGAAAGAATATTGCAAAACTCTTTTGATGAGGCCACAATTACCCTAATACCACAATTACCCTAATAAGCCACTCAAAGATGCAATAAAGAAGGAGAATTACAGACCAATTTCGCTCATGAATATTGATGCTAAAATTCTCAAGAAAATTCTGGCAAATCATATATAAGAACATATGTAAAACTTACTGTAAGATATTATCTTATTCTTTGTTTGTAGTGGCTACTTTTATCTAATTCACTAAAGCTAGGGTTATCTAAAAGAAGAGAGTCTTAATAAGAATAATGTTTTTATAATATTTGGTAGCATGCATCATATAGGATACTACAATTAAAGGGCATGTAGCAAAATGCTGTTTTATTCCTCTTCCCATTGATAAGTGCTAGAAAGCATTCACTCTTTAGTTATTTAAAGGTCACTTTGAAGAAGCTGGTATATATAGTCCGGATTAAAAATATGATAATTTTTTTGACATAGCAAAGCTATGTTCACAGCATGTACAACTTGATCCTTTCTTGATTTTGTTCTTTAAACCTTCATGAATGACATTTTATAGACCTTCCTAGAAGATGTTTTTTTTTTCTTTTTTTTTCTTTATTTTGTATTTATCAAAAAAAAAGTAAAAAGAATTTAAAAAAAATGCCGAAGAGTTAACAATAACTATACAGAGGATAATAATCATAAGCATGGCTTATCAAGGGTGGAAATGCAAATAAGATTACTACACATATATTTTCTTTGTGTTCAGCTTTCCCTCTGAATTTTTTTTCCATCCCTGTATA